>JAJJWX010002520.1:600000-837288 GCA_023529315.1 Papaver bracteatum | reverse complement strand
AGGTCAGCTTGAAGCTGGCCTTACCATTCCTCTTTATGACCCTGAACTCCCTTTATTCTATGAAATACTTTCTCATGCGAAGTTCTCGCGGGAAATATACCAGTTGAGTGGGGACTGCATTGGTTTGATGCTTGAGTTTGCGACTCGCGGTGCTGGTAAGGAATATCTTTACCCTTCTATAGAAAAGAACCCTAAATTCGCCGAAGTTCCAATTGTTCATGCGAAGTATACTGTAGAAAATATTCTCGCGAATTATGAAATAATCCCCATGAGGAAGGATAACACTTGTTGGGGTGTCCGCTTACACAAGAAGGATGACATTGCTGAAGAAAAATTTCTTATGTTGGACATTGACTGGCATCCAGGCAATAATTCATCTCCTCGCCATTCTAATAATGACAAATGGTGTATTTTCCTATTATTTCTAGGGGGCCCATAGTCTCTGGTTCTCACGCTTTACCTGCGAATCTCGCAGAATACCAACCATGGGTGTTCAGATAGCCTGAAAGGGATACATAGGTATGTTCTCTAATTTTTTTCTTGAACTACCATTATTACTTTCCTCATGCTTTTATATATACTCTCGCTAACTGCTCCAATTTCACCAGATTAAAAGGTTAAAAGCTAGCTAACAGAAGTTAGGGAAACCCAGTACTCTATTAGCTCTCAGATCATTCACAGATGAAGTAAGAAATATTCCTTTCTGATTCTTAACAATATATTATTGCCTCTATTTCTTATATTTATCTGTGTTTGAAGGTTATTGAAGAAATTGAACTTGTTAAGCCTGCAAAAACTATGGGTAAAGGCAAAGGTGCTCCTCGCAAGGAGAAATCTGCTGCTCCTCTTTCAAAGAAAAGAAAAGTCCAATCCTCTCCTCCTTCAACTCCTCAATCTAATGAAGAAAGTTCAAGTGATGATAATGATAATGACAATTATGATGATGATGGTGATGCTAATATTTCATTCGCGAAGGAATCCTCCCAACCTGAGTCTTCCATGGATCATCTATCCGGTATTTTTGATAATACCATGCAAGTAATTGGTGATACCCCTATGACTAATGCTTGCAAGTCCATAGCTGCCATATGTGATGCCCCTGTCCTAGAGAATAATGAATCTCTTCATGGGGTATCAATATCTATATCTCCAAATTTCCTGCATTCCCTTAATAGCTTGGTAAATTTCATACTTATTTTTTTTTTCTCTTTATTTTTATCTTGAATTCATAATTAATTCCTAAAGTTCGCTGCATTACTTCGCAGACTAGGAAAGCTTCCTTTGATGTTGCCTCAGACTTGGAGAGGAGACGCGCTACTTTTGAAAATAAAAATGCAAATCTTCGCAAGAATAATGGAGATCTGGAAGTTGAAGTCCTTGAGCTTCACAAGAAAAATAAACATCTAGAAGTTGATGCTTCAAGCAGCAAAACCAAGATATCTAATCTTGAAATAGTCAACCAGCAACTCTATGGTATGAGTCTCTTCCTCTTTCTCTTAATTATTTTATCCTATTGTTTTAGCTTATTCAAGCAACCATTTTTTTGCATATATTTATGGTCTTACTAATGAGGCTACACTCCTCCGTTCTTTTCCTGAACCTATAGATGAGGACACCCTTATTGATCGCCTTAATAATTCCTTAAATAATTATTCAAATGACAAACTTGAATCTCTTTCCATAAATGACCTTAGATCCAAACTTCGTCTTTTACAAATTTACCATAGATCTTGTTTGAGCGCAGCTAATAAGTCTAAACGTCGTTATCTCACCTCTAAAGAAGAGATCAATAGTTTAAGAGCCAAGAATAGCACTCTTATAGACGAAAAAGATCGCATATCTAGACAAGGTGCTCAAACATTAGCGGAATTCCATAAAACCCTTCTTGAAGTTCAAATTGAAAGAGATAGACTTATCTGCGAGAATAACGCTCTTGTTGAAAGGGAAAATCAAGTTCGCTCCCGCCTTCTCATTAATAGTGATGATGAGTTTGCTTGGACTACGAAGATTCTTGATAATGCCAGAAATAACTTAGGTGTAGACATTTGTCTTCAAGCTGAGCATTCTGCCTTAATTAAGGATATAATCTCTGAAAGAGAAGGTTGTTATTCTTGTTTTTCCACTAATCCATTTTTTAACTGAATCTCCAATATTTTATTAATATGTTGTCATTTTTTCGCAGCATCTGAAGGAAATTTTTGCCAAAGAGTTGAAGAGTTGGAAGAAGAAAAAGGACAACTCGCAAAACTTATGTCTTCTCGCAACGAGAAATGTTCCAAGTTCAAGAAGCAGCTACAGATTACCCTGGAGAATTTTTGTAATGTTCTTGTTGGTGTTCGCAATGATTCCATTAAGATGGTCTATGATGATCATAAAATTCCTCATTCTGTGTATCCTTATCTCGCGGATGAAATACCAGAGAACGTTCCGAATCTTGTCATCTCTGATAGTGAAGCTGAAGAGTCTGAAGAAGATGAAGAATATAATGAAGATGAAGATGAAGGGGGGAAATCTGATGAAGATAATGAAGGATCTAAATAGTTTTATCTCCTTTTTTACTCTCTTTGTAATATTTGTACACTTATCTCTTTCTCCTTGTAAAGACGTCCTGCGAATTTCTCCATCTTCTAAAGTTCCTTGGTGTAGAGATTTCTTTTGTTTCTATCTGCATACATTAGAAAACAATTCCTTTTTTGCAATATGATTAATCAATATGATTATTAATTTTTAACTATCTCTGCGTAAATTTTTCATATAATGATGAATAACATTCGTATCATCCTGTTCATTCCCATACTTTCCTCTGTTATTCATCTGCAATATGAAAAATTAAGTAGATTACTTTCTGAATAAGATCATGGTTTTAAATTTTGGCCATAATCTCGCAGCCATTTCTTGCTCTCTTGTGTGGTCTTATTTTGCCTTCCTAGTTAAAGGTCTTATTTTTCCACATTTTGTTTTGGAGACAAAATCGTAGGACGTCCTTATATTCGCATATAAAAACCCATTGATCTTGCATTATCCTCATTTTCTCAACTTGTTGCGACAATATGACAGGCCTAAGTTTTCTTGCGAAAACAAAGCCCCATGAGATTGCCGTCTTGCGATGAAATCGCAGAACGTCTTTACACTTTCATGTCAAAACCCATTGATCTCATCTTATCTTTTTCTCATGGATTTTTGACTCTGTATAATTGTTGCACAAATATTACAAGCCTAAATATTCTTTCGAACATAAAGCCTCATGACATTTGCGTCTTAAGACACTTTATCAACTCCCTAATGGAGGCTGTCGCCCTTATCTTCCCCCTGGTTGCCCCTTCAAGAAGGCGTACATCGGCCATACAAGACTAGCTCCTCCCATCCGGTCTTAACAACAACCAGTTGTTTTCGCAGCCTCTTATACCTTTTTCCTATATGACTTATGGTTACGAGACTGCACCCTAAGTGGGGTTTTTTTCGGGATGAGTGCATCATAGTAAAGACTTTCCAAGAATGGCCAAGGTAGTTTCATATGCCCCGAGCACCCTTGGCTCAATCGTGTACCTCGGCGCCTTGATCATACTTTGCACTCCTTAGGAGAGACCCTCGGTCGTCCAACTTTTAATATATATATAGTTGGAAATCCAAGGTACCTCTCCTGGATGGGCTTTCATTGACCCCAAATCTCCATGACTCGGGTTCCAGCAGCGGTATAACCTTATCCCTGAGCCATGCAAAGAGATACCACCTTATATGACGTACTTTAGGTCTTACATTTGTCTCTTTCAAAATTTTATCCGCGAACTAGGGTGTACTCCATAAAGGTTCGTCCCGTTCTAATTAGTCATTATTCTTTGAATTTCTATTTTTGTATTTCATCTCTTGTATGATTTTTCAGTTTCATCTTTTTTCATTAAGTCAAAACATACTTTTGTAAAATTTTCTTCAACAAATAATTCATACATCTCTTATATTTTATGATCTAGAAATTTTACCTTTTCTACTTACTATTTTCTACTTCTTCTTTTTTGTTGCGCTTTGCTACATTTTCTCCATCTACGAGACGCTCGCCATCTATTAGTTTCAGCACATGTTGACTTTGCAGCATTCCTTCTTATCGTCGTTCTATTTTATCCACCATTAGCCTTTCACTTCTTTTCTTTTGTTTGATGTCATGTTTCCAGTTTCTGTTCCTCGCATCCCTTTCCTCGCAAGATTCCATATCAATTTCATAGCACTTTTTTCCATCAATCCAATCTCCCTTTATAACTCCAATACCGCTGGGATGAGGAAATTTAATGCACTAGTGGAAAGTTGACGCTACACCTAGAATCCCATGAAGCCAAGGCCGGCCAATTAAGGCATTATATGGGGATTCTACGTCAAAAACACAGAATTGAATCTTATAAGATATTCCCTTCAATGGAATTCGCATTGTAATTTCCCCTTTGGGTTTGTTGGCGGTACCATTGAAACCATAGATCTTATAAGTCGATGGTATTAGATCCTCGTATCTTCCTCCCATGGCTTTGTAAGTATGATAAAATAAGATATCCACTGAGCTTCCAGTGTCAATTAAAACTCTGTTAATGGCCCAAGAATCTTCAGCTTCACTATCCTCATTTTAATCTTCATCTTTTTCTTATTTTTGTTTTGGATTTATTTATAATCTTACCACTAGTGGATTGTCATGCATTTATACAGGCTCAGGTACTTCTTGTGCAGTGAAAGAAATAGTCTTCTTTTGCCACTCTTCTAATGGCGAAGCTTTCACAATATTCATTATCTCCCTTCCATCCGCATCTGTCGCGAAAACTCTACTTAAAACATTATCGTGGAAATCTTATATAGTCTTGTACGAATGTATGATGGAGTTACAAGATAGATTCTTCGCTTTTGCTCCAACTTATATCACAAATATTTTTCCTCCCTTTGTTGTATTCACTCTGCGAATTTCTGTGGCTGGGGGTAGTTGCTGAGACTGTGGATGTCCTATTAGAAAATGGTTTAATTTTCCCCGATCTATCATCCTCAAGATGATTCTTTTTACATTCCTGCATTCATTTGTTGAGTGACCATGAAAATGATGATAAAAGAAAAATTCTAGACTTCGATTATTTAGGTGTGGCTCTTTTCCCATATTCTAGGGTACGGGTATGTCCTCCATCAAAATTATAGCCTCCCAAATTTTCTCTATGCTAGCATTTAGAGGTGGCATCTTAATTTCTTCCCATATTATCTTCTGACTTCCTTGCCCTCTATAATAATTTTGTCTCTGACCACCATAAGTCTCTTGTGGCCGATCAAGCCTCTGAATCTTATTATTTCCACCTCGATTGAAAAAATTTCTTTCCCTTTCGAACTCTTCTTAATCTCAGCTTCCCATAGTTACTAATTTTTGTTGTCCATCATCCATACTCTTTTCTTGCTTCACCTGCGAAGTGCTCGCTAATGTATTTATTAACATGGGAAGTAGACTTGCGTTTGTTTCCATTGAGATGGTATTTGAAATAGGGTATGATTCCATCACATTTTGTTTCTCCTCCAAAGTAATGTATTCTTGTTGCAATTCTCCCAGCTCTGTCATTGTGATGGTATTCTTGATTCTGAAGATTTGGACGTATAATAGATTGGTTGCGAACATTGCATTAATGAATGATAATATGAGATAACTCTCATCCACGCGGCCTGCCATTTCGCTGCACATTATTTTCTACCTTATGGTTAGATGTTTTAAGCTTTGACCAACCCTTTGCTTTAATCCAAATACATCTTCAATGCCAGGTCGCGAAGAATTGTTACTTATATATACTCCCAAAAATGTAGTCTGCAAATGATTGAAAGAAGTTATAGTGTTCTTAGGTAAACCTTCGAACCATTTTAGCACCTCGCCTGTTAAGCTGGATGCGAAATATTTGCACAATACAGTATCATGGTTTTCCCATTGTAGCATACACCTAACATAAGATTTGACATGTTGAATAACACAAGTAGTTCTATCAAAGATAATGGTTAACGTTGGCAAATTGCATTTTGGAGGTATTCCTCCTAATTGTACTTCTTGGGTGAATGGAGTTTTCGAAGCTTCTTCAATGGCCTCATCAAGTTTCCTTCTGCCTCCCTCTCTTTTGTTATTTAACATTCCCCTCATTTCTGCTAACTCTCTCAAGATCTGTTCATTCCCAGCTGAATTTTGCTCCATTGGTCTTTTCAGTGCAGCTTCCCTTCTTCTGCGTTCATGTCTTTCTTGCCTTGCGAGATTCTGTGCCTCTTCTTCAGCATCTTCATTCTGCCTTCTCCCGCGATTTTATTCTTCACCTCCTTCTTGAATTCGCAAATGATTAAGCCTTTTAATTTCTCTTCTGCGATTTTCTTCATTTCTCACCGGTTCTCTTCGCTGTCTTTGATAGGTGTAGAATATACCGTATTTTATATCTAGTATTTATGCTTTCTTTGCCATTTTTCGTGTGAATTATGTATCTTATGTTCGCTTTTGAGTTTGTTAGGTGTTTTGGATCCATTGGAGAAAAAGGAAGTAGAACTCTCACAAATCCAGGATTTCTTCACATCACCTTGAAGAGGACGAAAAGACGAAAAGAACGGCGAAAGAATGGAGCGATTCCGACGTCGTATGAAGAATTGATGGGCGATTGAAGCAAGTCAAAGTCGTGAAAGATGTACAAGAGCACAAAATTTCTATTTGGGGGTCCCTTATCCTAATGAGTGGGTGTTGTAAATCCATTTTCCTTATAACCTAGAAACTAGATTGAGTTGGTCATTACACGACCAATTTTTCTCTCAGCCAAATCTCGTCGCCACTATCAGTTCCTTGCCAAGAATGGTTCATGCCGGAAAGCTCAGGTCTGGTGGAGTACGTCGTCGGACCAGAGAGTTGTAAAAGGGTAAGAATAGTCAAAGTTGTAAGAGTTTAATTTGTGTTTGAATTCTCAGACGGAAACTCTGTCAAGAACAATAAGCTGATGTCGGAGAAAATGGAGATGAAGGGAGTAGAATCATCAAGTAGTTACGAGTTTCTGTGGATTCAAGAGTATGTAATCAATGGGTTTGTGTTGGATTTGCATTTGGCAGTGATGGTTTCGATTTATGAAGACCTAAGGTTCTACTGTATTGGAGGTTTGTGCTGCTGTTAACAGGGTTTGCTGTTTAACTCAGAAAATTGAAATTAGGGTTCTTGAAGATAAAGGGGGATCTGATGGTACTGAGGGTTGGTGGTGATTTTGTGTGGTGTTGTTGATGGAGTTAGAAATCAAGATTCAAAATGGGTTCTGGGTTTGGAGTTTAATGTTGAATTCAACAGAGATTCTGTGGTCTGGTTGTGAATCCTAGATGGTGAGATTGTTATGAGTTACATGGAGAGATGCACTGGTGAGATTATGCAGTTGATGTTGAGTTGAACTTAAATGGGATGTTGGCTTGAGTTTGTGTGATGCAGTGGAGGAGTTGGTATTGCAGTTATGGTGAAACTACAGTTCAGCTGTTGGTGGTGATTGATTAAAGTTCAGCTGGAGTTACAAGATGGAACTCAATACTGCAGGGATTGAAGCTTGTATATATTGAGAGCATGAAATTGGTGGTGACTGTGGTATAATGGGTTTGATCAGATATAAATGGGTTTCAGTGAATTGATGCTTGAGAAGATGATGCATTGAACTGGAGCATTGGAATGTATGAATTGTTCAGGGTTGGTTAGAAAATGGAAGTTGCTGCATTTGTTGATGCATTTGCAGGTGATGATGAACTGAAATGGAAATGAGCCTGCAATAGGAGAAGGAATTAGTTTGCTGTTGGATTGAGTGAGCTACAGATGCAAGCAGTAATGGGTAGCTGGGAGAATAACTGGAATTGACTGCAGGAAGAACAGATGGTGGTTTGGGTATGTTGTGTGCTTTTTTGGTGGTTCTGGTGCTATTTTGTGAAGGAGCTGGAAATTGCAGGGGAAGATTAGCTGTTGCAGGTTTGCAAGAATGGAGAAGAGTGCAGTTGTGCTTGAGAGTTATGATTTTGAAGATGAATGAAGTGAAAGAAGCAGCAACTGTGAAGGGTGTACACCCCTCATGGCTGGAATGAGGCACTGAAGTAGGGCCATCTTGGTCGTGACTGATAGCACTACACAATTGCAAAAGTCTTTGGCCAAAGCAACTCAGACCAGTCAGCTGAGTTAGCTAGCTGACTCGGTTCTAACTCAAAGACTTCCCTTGACCATGTTGACTAACAGATGACAGTTAGGTCAACGGTTAACTCTAACAGAATCGTGACGGAATATTCTCCCGACGGACAGAATTTTCAGGTTGCCGGCGGCGACTCTCCGGTGCCGAATTCCGGCCAATTTCCGGCCAAAAAACCAGTTTTCCGATGGACGCTTTTTGGTCATATTTTTTACACGGGTTTTTATTACTTGTGGGCTTGGTGGATTTTCATCTAATGGACTTTGAAGAGAAGACCTAATTTTGGAAGGAGTATCCTTTATGGAAATTGAGAAACATATAAAAAGAGAAATCTTTTTTCATATCTTCTCTTATCTTTTACTTTGTTTTAGGTTTTAGAACATGATAGGTTTTCTATTTCTTCTTGTTATGAACTCCATGAACATGAGCTAGAGTTTTATTATTGGTTATGGAATAGTTGGATTTCACAAAGCATGATTCTTTGATTCAATATATTAGTTTTGTCTCATATTTATCGTTTACAATTCTCTGAAAATATAGTTACATGATTTGATTGATTGTTTTGTCAAGTTGCAAATTGGTAGAACTTCTAATCACAACTATTGCTAGTTTAGGGTTTATTATACGTAAAAGTGATAGATTCCTGATTACAAGTAGCATGAATATGGTTATAGATTGTAGTGATATATTCTTATGATCATATGTGAATTATAAACTTTGTTAAATTGGATTAGTGCGTTTTCCACGTTCGATTACTTTGATTGGCCTGATTTCATAGAACTTAATGCATCTAGGGAATTAAACTTGATTAGTGCTTTTACACGTTAGGTTGTTCTCTTAGATAGAACTCATATTCGCATCTTTTAATGTGTTTGTTGATGACAAAAGGAGATTAGCGGGATATTCTTGCGATCAAGATATTCTAGGGCTTTTGATAAAAGTTGAGATTAAATATCAATTCTACTTATTGTTTTGAAAACATATTTGTGAATGAAGATGAATCCTTAACCAATATTCTCAATACTTTGATTTGTTTGCTTATTTCTTTATTTGCTTTTATTTAATTTTAGTATATAAAAATCAGAAAACCCCCGGTGTTATTTATATAGGAAACCGAAACAACGAGACAACCAAGACCTCTCTGTGGGATCGATCCTTTCTTGCCCTTGCTATATTTATATTTTGAGTAGTAAGAAAGTGTAAATTATTTTGATGCATACGACAGCGATCAAATTTTGGCGCCGTTGCCGGGGAGGCAACGGTTGTCACTTGTTTTTGGTTTCTTATTTTTGTTTTTAGTTTTGTTTCTTATTTTCGTTTTTCTTATTTTCTGGTTTTTAACCTTGGTTTGAGAATCGTATTTCAGGTACCAAATCTATGGACGGAGCATATTGGAACAAAGGGTAAGGTTATCAACCTCAACAACACTATGACAACTATCACCCTTATGGGGAGTACAATCAAAACCAATCCTTTGGTTATGGTCAATACTCCACGTACCCTTTGAGTTATTCTCATACATATCAACCTTCTTATGGTGGTTATGTAAGTGAGCAACCACAAGGAGGGGAGAATAGTTGTGCTTCTCTTAATTTTTCCTCTAGTTTGGTAGATGAGATGCAACAATTCATGGCTAGCATGGAATCAATTTGTAGACAACCAAGCATGGAACTAGTTTCATCGACCGAATGTGCTAATAGTATGTTTAGCCCAATTTCTGATCGTAGTTATGATCATTCACCCATTCAAAGGGAAGATAATTGGCCTAGAAATATTGAGGTAAGTAATTCTACTTTTTCCTTGTCGAATGAGCTTTACCAACAAATGGAATGATATTTTCAGAATTTGGATGGATCACTTCAAGAGCTTCAAAAAGGTGTTTCCTATTTAAGACAAGGCATTGAAGAATACAAAGAGGACATGCAATCTTATGTTAACTATGATAGTGACGATGATGATTGTGTTGAAAAGGACCAACCTTTAGAGATATTTGATGACATTAGTGTAGTTGAATCAACTCTTGATCTTTATAATGATCAAGCACCTATTCAAAAGGTACATGAGTATGATGAAACTAATGTTTTTCAGAATTTTGCAACATTTTTTGAGTCTAATGAAGAGGAGTATGTTGAGAATGTGACCGTTATGGCCAATATTGTGGAAGACCCAATTGAGCTTGCATATGATTGTAATGATGATGTTTATGTCGAGACTCTGGTTAAGGAAGAAACGGGAGAAGATTGGTTGCAAAGTTTGATAGAGGACCATGATATACAAGAGGTGAATAGTTCACTTGAATTTTTCAAGGATAAAGAGGATTCCGTGCTACAAGAGATTGTGCGAGGTTTGTCTAACCCTTTGCATATTGATTCTTCTCCTTTACCTCTTATTGGTTTGAATGTATGTGCTTCGAGAACATTGTTGAATGATTTTGTTTCTCGATTTCTTCCATTAGAAACATTTGATTCTCATACTATGCAGGTTTTGGACCAAGAAACCGTGGAAGTACCCGACTCCTATATTCTTTATGCACTTTCAAGTGTGGACAAGAATAAGTGTGGGGAAACTTTTATCGGTTAATAGCTTCGTTTGTGTTTACTAATATTTGTATGGAGCTATTGTTTGCAAAACAGGTGCTATGGGTGGATCCCCAAATTTTCAGATTGCTAATATATGGGGAATAAATCTTTCCAGAAGCTAAGTCGGGCCGTCGACTTTAAAACAAGCGCTAAGTGGGAGGCAACCCACCGGTTTTGTATCTCTTATCCTTTTGATTTTTAATTTATTTATTTTTATGTATTTTTTATTGTTTTCATATCATATTTACATCCCCAAGTTTAATTTCATTAAGTCCATAATCTATCTTAGAAGAGAATTATGATGAATACCTTTTCGTCAGAAAATATCAGACTGCGCGTAGTTCAGTCCAGAGACCATAAATGTCAGACCGTTTATCAAAACACTGTGAAATTTTGACACTATGTAGAAAACACGTAGGTGAACAACTTTTTTGAAATGGAGTTTTTCCAAGTTCCTTATGCATTTGCACAGTTTTTGCGTTTTATATTCTATTATGTCAGAATTCAGAACTTTCGGTTTTACATTGAGGACAATGTGAAGTTTAAGTGTGGGGGAGCATTTATATGTTTGTATAGTTCATTTTAGTTTGTTTTATACCTTTAGTAATTAAAAAAAATAGAAAAATAGAAAAACCAAGAAAAATTTGTGCTTTTTGAACTCCGAATCTAGAAACTTGTGCCTTTAGGATGACACCATTAGTGGATGGAACCATTTTGAATGCAGGAGTTGAGGAACCGACGAACATAGCTCATAAATCACATATAACATGATAGTTGTTACCATATCACCATATCTCATTCTATTTTTATTTTTCCATATTTATCTATTGTTCTCTAAGTGCTTTGGTGGGTCACTAAACATCGACGTGTTATTACTGCTAGGATGAAATAGAGTGATTGAGTTACTAGAAAAAGAAAACATTAAAAAAAAAAAAAAAAAAAAGACCAACCAATTAGACTAAAACGGAATAAAATGACACTTGGGAATAGCAGTATGTGTGAAACGTAGTCCCTGTCTCCGTCGCCTAAACAAGCGTGGAATGCAAGATCCAAAGCAACTATCACGTACTTGTTGATAAGAAGCATACGCTTGGATCCAAAAGATTTAATCATGCTGTCACAGAAAAAGAAAAAAAAAGTGAAAAAAAAAGTGAAAAAAGAAAAGAAAAAGAAAAAGAAACTATTATATTGGTTGAATAAAGTCACTCCTGGTTCCCTTGTATATGCTAGTGAGTTGATGTAGAATTCAAACCAGTATCTCAATCTAATAGGCATTGGTTCATCTTGGCAGTGACCTTCAGACAGATATGGGAAACATCGATCACTTGTGAACATTCGCCAACATCTACATATATATCCATCTTCTTAATCTTTTCATTGTGATTGTGGTTTGTTAGTTTCCGAGTATTGTGGCTTGTTCGACTATCTAATTAGAGTTTATTTACTAATATATGAATTGAATTTGCAAGGTACCTCCTCCTGTAGTCATTTTGGATTCGTTCATTGATTTGTCACAAATAGACGGAGTTGGAAATATAGGTTTTGTAGGCATACCTCTTGTAAACCTTCACGAGACTATAACTCATCCACTAGGGACACCTAGGTGTTTAAAGGCTTGTTATTTATGCTAAAATTAACCGTTTTCTCGACGACACGGAGTTGTATGTATTTGTTTTAGTTTTATTTTGTTTGATTTGCTCGAGGACTAGCAAAGTCTAAGTATGGGGGAATTTGATAGGTGTAGAATACACCGTATTTTATATCTAGTATTTATGCTTTCTTTGCCATTTTTCGTGTGAATTATGTATCTTATGTTCGCTTTTGAGTTTGTTAGGTATTTTGGAGCCATTGGAGAAAAAGGAAGTAGAACTCACACAAATCCAGGATTTCTTCTCATCACCTTGAAGAGGACGAAAAGACGAAAAGAACGGCGAAAGAATGGAGCGATTCCGACGTCGTATGAAGAATTGATGGGCGATTGAAGCAAGTCAAAGTCGTGAAAGATGTACAAGAGCACAAAATTGCTATTTCGGTGTCCCTTATCCTAATGAGTGGGTGTTGTAAATCCATTTTCCTTATAACCTAGAAACTAGGTTGAGTTGGTCATTACACGACCAGTTCTTCTCTCAGCCAAATCTCGTCGCCACTATCAGTTCCTTGCCAAGAATGGTTCATGCCGGAAAGCTCAGGTCTGGTGGAGTACGTCGTCGGACCAGAGAGTTGTAAAAGGGTAAGAATAGTCAAAGTTGTAAGAGTTTAATTTGTGTTTGAATTCTCAGACGGAAACTATACCAAGAACAATAAGCTGATGTCGGAGAAAATGGAGATGAAGGGAGTAGAATCATCAAGTAGTTACGAGTTTTTGTGGATTCAAGGGTATGTAATCAATGGGTTTGTGTTGGATTTGCATTTGGCAGTGATGGTTTCGATTTATGAAGACGTAAGGTTCTACTGTATTGGAGGTTTGTGCTGCTGTTAACGGGGTTTGTTGTTTAACTCAGAAAATTGAAATTAGGGTTCTTGAAGATAAAGGGGGATCTGATGGTATTGAGGGTTGGTGGTGATTTTGTGTGGTGTTATTGATGGAGTTAGAAATCAAGATTCAAATTGGGTTCTGGGTTTGGAGTTTAATGTTGAATTCAACAGAGATTCTGTGGTCTGGTTGTGAAGCCTAGATGGTGAGATTGTTATGAGTTACAGCAGTGAAGGCATTACAGGGAGAGATGCACTGGTGAGATTATGCAGTTGATGTTGAGTTAAACTGAAATGGGATGTTGGCTTGAGTTTGTGTGATGCAGTGGAGGAGTTGGTATTGCAGTTATGGTGAAACTACAGTTCAGCTGTTGGTGGTGATTGATTAAAGTTCAGCTGGAGTTACAAGATGGAACTCAATACTGCAGGGATTGAAGCTTGTATAGATTGAGAGCATGAAATTGGTGGTGACTGTGGTATAATGGGTTTGAGCAGATATAAATCTGAGATGGGTTTCAGTGAATTGATGCTTGAGAAGATGATGCATTGAACTGGAGCATTGGAATGTATGAATTGTTCAGGGTTGGTTAGAAAATGGAAGTTGCCGCATTTGTGGATGCATTTGCAGGTGGTGATGAACTGAAATGGCAATGAGCCTGCAATAGGAGAAGGAATTAGTTTGATGTTGGATTGAGAGAGCTACAGATGCAAGCAGTAATGGGTAGTTGGGAGAATAACTGGAATTGAATGCAGGAAGAACAGATGGTGGTTTGGGTATGTTGTGTGCTTTGTTGGTGGTTCTGGTGCTATTTTGTGAAGGAGCTGGAAATTGCAGGGGAAGATTAGTTGTTGCAGGTTTGCAAGAATGGAGAAGAGTGCAGTTGTGCTTGAGAGTTATGATTTTGAAGATGAATGAAGTGAAAGAAGCAGCAACTGTGAAGGGTGTACACCCCTCATGGCTGGAATGAGGCACTGAAGTAGGGCCATCTTGGACGTGACTGATAGCACTACACAATTGCAAAAGTTTTTGGCCAAAGCAACTCAGACCAGTCAGCCGAGTTAGCTAGCTGACTCGGTTCTAACTCAATGACTTCCCTTGACCATGTTGACTAACAGATGACCGTTAGGTCAACTGTTAACTCTAACAGAATCGTGACGGAATATTCTCCCGATGGACAGAATTTTTAGGTTGCCGGCGGCGACTCTCCGGTGCCGAATTCCGACCAATTTCCGGTTTTCCGGCGAGCGCTTTTTGGTCATATTTTCTACACGGGTTTTTATTACTTGTGGGCTTGGTGGATTTTCATCTAATGGACTTTGAAGAGAAAACCTAATTTTGGAAGGAGTATCCTTTATGGAAATTGAGAAACATATAAAAAGAGAAATATTTTTTCATATCTTCTCTTATCTTCTACTTTGTTCTAGGTTTTAGAACATGATAGGGTTTCTATTTCTTCTTGTTATGAACTCCATGAACATGAGCTAGAGTTTTATTATTGGTTATAGAATAGTTGGATTTCACAAAGCATGATTCTTTGATTCAATATATTAGTTTTGTCTCATATTTATCGTTTACAATTCTCTGAAAATATAGTTACATGATTTGATTGATTGTTTTGTCAAGTTGCAAATTGGTAGAACTTCTAATCACAACTATTGCTAGTTTAGGGTTTATTATACGTAAAAGTGATAGATTCCTGATTACAAGTAGCATGAATATGGTTATAGCTTGTAGTGATATATTCTTATGATCATATGTGAATTATAAACTTTGTTAAATTGGATTAGTGAGTTTTCCACGTTCGATTGCTTTGATTGGCCTAATTTCATAGAACTTAATGCATCTAGGGAATTAAACTTGATTAGTGCTTTTACACGTTAGGTTGTTCTCTTAGATAGAACTCATATTCGCATCTTTTAATGTGTTTGTTGATGACAAAAGGAGATTAGCGGGATATTCTTGCGATCAAGATATTCTAGGGCTTTTGATAAAAGTTGAGATTAAATATCAATTCTACTTATTGTTTTGAAAACATATTTGTGAATGAAGATGAATCCTTAACCAATATTCTCAATACTTTGATTTGTTTGCTTATTTCTTTATTTGCTTTTATTTAATTTTAGTATATAAAAATCAGAAAACCCCCGGTGTTATTTATATAGGAAACCGAAACAACGAGACAACCAAGACCTCTCTGTGGGATCGATCCTTTCTTGCCCTTGCTATATTTATATTTTGAGTAGTAAGAAAGTGTAAATTATTTTTGATGCATACGACAGCGATCAAATTTTGGCGCCGTTGCCGGGGAGGCAACGGTTGTCACTTGTTTTTGGTTTCTTATTTTTGTTTTTAGTTTTGTTTCTTATTTTCGTTTTTCTTATTTTCTGGTTTTTAACCTTGGTTTGAGAATCGTATTTCAGGTACCAAATCTATGGACGGAGCATATTGGAACAAAGGGTAAGGTTATCAACCTCAACAACACTATGACAACTATCACCCTTATGGGGAGTACAATCAAAACCAATCCTTTGGTTATGGTCAATACTCCACGTACCCTTTGAGTTATTCTCATACATATCAACCTTCTTATGGTGGTTATGTAAGTGAGCAACCACAAGGAGGGGAGAATAGTTGTGCTTCTCTTAATTTTTCCTCTAGTTTGGTAGATGAGATGCAACAATTTATGGCCAGCATGGAATCAATTTGTAGACAACCAAGCATGGAACCAGTTTCATCGACCGAATGTGCTAATAGTATGTTTAGCCCAATTTCTGATCGTAGTTATGATCATTCACCCATTCAAAGGGAAGATAATTGGCCTAGAAATATTGAGGTAAGTAATTCTACTTTTTCCTTGTCGAATGAGCTTTACCAAAAAATGGAATGCTATTTTCAGAATTTGGATGGATCACTTCAAGAGCTTCAAAAAGGTGTTTCCTATTTAAGACAAGGCATTGAAGAATACAAAGAGGACATGCAATCTTATGTTAACTATGATAGTGACGATGATGATTGTGTTGAAAAGGACCAACCTTTAGAGATATTTGATGACATTAGTGTAGTTGAATCAACTCTTGATCTTTATAATGATCAAGCACCTATTCAAAAGGTACATGAGTATGATGAAACTAATGTTTTTCAGAATTTGTAACATTTTTTGAGTCTAATGAAGAGGAGTATGTTGAGAATGTGACCGTTATGACCAATATTGTGGAAGACCCAATTGAGCTTGCATATGATTGTAATGATGATGTTTATGTCGAGACTATGGTTAAGGCAGAAACGGGAGAAGATTGGTTGCAAAGTTTTATAGAGGACCATGATATACAAGAGGTGAATAGTTCACTTGAATTTTTCAAGGATAAAGAGGATTCCGTGCTACAAGAGATTGTGCGAGGTTTGTCTAACCCTTTGCATATTGATTCTTCTCCTTTACCTCTTATTGGTTTGAATGTATGTGCTTCGAGAACATTGTTGAATGATTTTGTTTCTCGATTTCTTCCATTAGAAACATTTGATTCTCATACTATGCAGGTTTTGGACCAAGAAACCGTGGAAGTACCCGACTCCTATATTCTTTATGCACTTTCAAGTGTGGACAAGAATAAGTGTGGGGAAACTTTTATCGGTTAATAGATTCGTTTATGTTTACTAATATTTGTATGGAGCTATTGTTTGCAAAACAGGTGCTATGGGTGGATCCCCAAATTTTCAGATTGCTAATATATGGGGAATAAATCTTTCCAGAAGCTAAGTCGGGCCGTCGACTTTAAAACAAGCGCTAAGTGGGAGGCAACCCACCGGTTTTGTATCTCTTATCCTTTTTATTTTTAATTTATTTATTTTTATGTATTTTTTATTGTTTTCATATCATATTTGCATCCCCAAGTTTAATTTCATTAAGTCCATAATCTATCTTAGAAGAGAATTATGATGAATACCTTTTCGTCAGAAAATTTCAGACTGCGCGTAGTTCAGTCCAGAGACCATAAATGTCAGACCTTTTATCAAAACACTGTGTAATTTTGACACTATGTAGAAAACACGTAGGTGAACAACTTTTGTGAAATGGAGTTTTTCCAAATTCCTTATGAATTTGCACAGTTTTTGCGTTTTATATTCTATTATGTCAGAATTCAGAACTTTCGGTTTTACACATTGAGGACAATGTGAAGTTTAAGTGTGGGGGAGCATTTATATGTTTGTATAGTTTGTTTTATTCCTTTAGTAATTAAAAAAAAATAGAAAAATAGAAAAACCAAGAAAAATTTGTGTTTTTTGAACTCCGAATCTAGAAACTTGTGCCTTTAGGATGACACCATTAGTGGATGGAACCATTTTGAATGCAGGAGTTGAGGAACCGACGAACATAGCTCATAAATCACATATAACATGATAGTTTTTACCATATCACCATATCTCATTCTATTTTTATTTTTCCATATTTATCTATTGTTCTCTAAGTGCTTTGGTGGGTCACTAAACATCGACGTGTTATTACTGCTAGGATGAAATAGAGTGATTGAGTTACTAGAAAAAGAAAACATTAAAAAAAAAAAAAAAAAAAAAGACCGACCAATTAGACTAAAACGGAATAAAATGACACTTGGGAATAGCAGTATGTGTGAAACTTAGTCCCTGTCTCCGTCGCCTAAACAAGCGTGGAATGCAAGATCCAAAGAAACTATCACGTACTTGTTGATAAGAAGCATACGCTTGGATCCAAAAGATTTAATCATGCTGTCACAGAAAAAGAAAAAAAAAGTGAAAAAAAAAGTGAAAAAAGAAAAGAAAAAGAAAAAGAAAATATTATATTGGTTGAATAAAGTCACTCATGGTTCCCTTGTATATGCTAGTGAGTTGATGTAGAATTCAAACCAGTAGCTCAATCCAATAGGTATTGGTTCATCTTGGCAGTGACCTTCAGACAGATATGGGAAACATCGATCACTTGTGAACATTCGCCAACATCTACATATATATCCATCTTCTTAATCTTTTCATTGTGATTGTGGTTTGTTAGTTTCCGAGTATTGTGGCTTGTTCGACTATCTAATTAGAGTTTATTTACTAATATATGAATTGAATTTGCAAGGTACCTCCTCCTGTAGTCATTTTGGATTCGTTCATTGATTTGTCACAAATAGACGGAGTTGTAAATATAGGTTTTGTAGGCATACCTCTTGTAAACCTTCACGAGACTATAACTCATCCACTAGGGACACCTAGGGGTTTAAAGGCTTGTTATTTATGCTAAAATTAACCGTTTTCTCGACGACACGGAGTTGTATGTATGTTTTAGTTTTATTTTGTTTGATTTGCTCGAGGACTAGCAAAGTCTAAGTATGGGGGAATTTGATAGGGGTAGAATACACCGTATTTTATATCTAGTATTTATGCTTTCTTTGCCATTTTTCGTGTGAATTATGTATCTTATGTTCGCTTTTGAGTTTGTTAGGTGTTTTGGAGCCATTGGAGAAAAAGGAAGTAGAACTCACACAAATCCAGGATTTCTTCTCATCACCTTGAAGAGGACGAAAAGCCGAAAAGAACGGCGAAAGAATGGAGCGATTCCGACGTCGTATGAAGAATTGATGGGCGATTGAAGCAAGTCAAAGTCGTGAAAGATGTACAAGAGCCCAAAATTTCTATTTGGGTGTCCCTTATCCTAATGAGTGGGTGTTGTAAATCCATTTTCCTTATAACCTAGAAACTGGGTTGAGTTGGTCATTACACGACCAGTTCTTCTCTCAGCCAAATCTCGTCGCCACTATCAGTTCCTTGCCAAGAATGGTTCATGCCGGAAAGCTCAGGTCTGGTGGAGTACGTCGTCGGACCAGAGAGTTGTAAAAAGGTAAGAATAGTCAAAGTTGTAAGAGTTTAATTTGTGTTTGAATTCTCAGACGGAAACTATACCAAGAACAATAAGCTGATGTCGGAGAAAATGGAGATGAAGGGAGTAGGATCATCAAGTAGTTACGAGTTTTTGTGGATTCAAGGGTATGTAATCAATGGGTTTGTGTTGGATTTGCATTTGGCAGTGATGGTTTCGATTTATGAAGACCTAAGGTTCTACTGTATTGGAGGTTTGTGCTGCTGTTAACATGGTTTGTTGTTTAACTCAGAAAATTGAAATTAGGGTTCTTGAAGATAAAGGGGGATCTAATGGTATTGAGGGTTGGTGGTGATTTTGTGTGGTGTTGTTGATGGAGTTAGAAATCAAGATTCAAAATGGGTTCTGGGTTTGGAGTTTAATGTTGAATTCAACAGAGATTCTGTGGTCTGGTTGTGAAGCCTAGATGGTGAGATTGTTATGAGTTACAGCAGTGAAGGCATTACAGGGAGAGATGCACTGGTGAGATTATGCAGTTGATGTTGAGTTGAACTGAAATGGGATGTTGGCTTGAGTTTGTGTGATGCAGTGGAGGAGTTGGTATTGCATTTATGGTGAAACTACAGTTCAGCTTTTGGTGGTGATTGATTAAAGTTCAGCTGGAGTTACAGGATGGAACTCAATACTACAGGGATTGAAGCTTGTATAGATTGAGAGCATGAAATTGGTGGTGACTGTGGTATAATGGGTTTGAGCAGATATAAATCTGAGATGGGTTTCAGTGAATTGATGCTTGAGAAGATGATGCATTGAACTGGAGCATTGGAATGTATGAATTGTTCAGTGTTGGTTAGAAAATGGAAGTTGCCGCATTTGTTGATGAATTTGCAGGTGGTGATGAACTGAAATGGCAATGAGCCTGCAATAGGAGAAGGAATTAGTTTGTTGTTGGATTAAGTGAGCTACAGATGCAAGCAGTAATGGGTAGCTGGGAGAATAACTGGAATTGACTGCAGGAAGAACTTGGCATCAATCCTTTCCACTACTGCGTCAATTCGTCAACAATTATCTGCAAAAGCACCAGTGGAATCCGATGTTAAGAAAGAGGGAATCAGTTCAAAGAACCTCGATTTGGTTATAGAAGAGTTCACTGAATCAAAGATGATCAAGGATGAAATTGATTTTGAGGATGAAATCGCCGATGAGTCAGATGTAGTTTTAGGTTCTTTTCCAGCTACAAATCGTTCTCTCAAATTGGATGAATCGACGATGACCGAGAACGAAATTGACTTCAATTTGAAGTCAATACCACTTGATTTTGGAGATGTTTCAAGATCAGCAACGGTATTCTCACAAAATCCTTCGACTCGTGGTGCAACAGATGAAGGTAAACTTCAATCTATACCCATAGTTGAGTTCTCTGATGTCAATAGAGCTGGTGACATTTCATCTAGTGTTAACTCTACTCGGAAGCTATTCGATAGAGGTAAATATATTGTTAATTCATCAAATTTTTCTGGTAAATTCAATATTCAGTTAATTCTTAGCCTGGGGTATACTTCAGACTTGAGATATCTCAGTTCGATTGCTCTTGAATGTGCTAATTCTGTTGATACTCATAGTGAGAGGAAGGTGTTTGTTCAAATATCTGAGAGCGACACAATTTTGATGAATAGAATGCTTGAGATTATATTGTGGAGATGGAAGGGTTGTGTTGTTTGTTTATATAATTGTTTGGTATATACTTGTCCCATATTTTACCCTGGAAAAGTAAATAAAGCTCATCAGGCGCTTACTCATCTTGTGGACGATTTTCAATCCTGTTTTCTGAATTCGATGACTCTTAGAATTGTCTATGTTGCTGCAATTGGTGATGATTGGAAGTTGGTTTCTAAATTCTTAGAGAGGAATAGATTTTTGTTCTCCTTATTGTCTAGAGTGGTGCACGTTAACATAGCACATAAACAGTATGCTCAACTGCCTTGCTTGACAGGAGCAGAATTTTATTTGTTACAGCTCAGATGTGAGTTTCTTTTGCACGGTAAGCCTCACTGGTCGAGGTTGATTCTTCAAGTAACAGGAAATAGCAATAGTTCTCAGTTCAGTTTTGGTATACTTGAATTCGTTTTGCTTGTTCGAAATAGGTTGATGTTAATGCACCCTTACAATGCAAGTTTTGTTTCTGAACTTAACTCCGAACATGGGTATCATTTTCTACCCTTGCTTCTGTATTCAAGTATGAGATTTTTTTTTATAAATGGTAATAGTGATGATACCTTAACTCAGTTTCTTTCGTACACAATCTGGATTACCAAGGGTGGAGCAGAATTTTTTTTCTTCCTACTGAAGTGGGGTTCACTTGAAGTGCCGAAATGTGTTTCCAAGGGAATTTCTACTCCTACTATTCTTTTAGTACCCACAGGTGAAGTATGGAATTATATGGATGTATGTGAGCAGTTAAAAGGGAGTTTGGCATATCAAGAAAACGCAAACTATTGTTATGCCAAAAAAATTATAAGGAGCATAGAAACTCAGGTCTTGTTCATGGTGTTATTTACTGCATCAAATATGCCAGATGGAAAATTGTTCTCACTAAAGTGGCTAGGAGTGTTAACTTCTGAAGACGAATTGCTTCGACTCCATGAATATTTTCTTATGGTGACCATGTTAGTTGTTGGGAGATATTTTCAGCTTTTGAGGGTTATTGATGGCGGTAAATGGAATGAGCTGGAAAATATGTTAAACACTCAGCTGGAAGTTATTACATTCATTTCAGGATCAAGTAGTATTGGTCATGTCAGTGGAAAAATGACATCTCCTGCTTCATGTAATGTTGGTGATGCAAATAGAAGTATAGCTGCCCGTGCTCCAGTTGTGTGGTATTCACAGATTTTTAGACTGTATAAACTCGAAGTTGGTGTTCCTTGGCTCCACGTCTACCCTCAGACGGTGTTTTTCTTAGTTGCTGCAAGTTATTCTAAGCTCTTGAGGATCAAGAGGGGTTATAGAAGACTGGGATTCAGTGACATATTAGTGGTAATCAAGTATTATATTGAAGTAATGAGCTGTGCTTTCACTATAATGACTAAGGTATTTCTGAACCCTGTCATATGTGTTGTTCTCTGCTACCTGCACCTTGACCTACATGAATTATATGCCTGCTATCGATTCTTGAGTCAATCTTATCAACCAAAGAGATGGTTATTCAAACTAGTGGTCTATGGGAGAATGGTGGACACTCAGGTCTCACTCATCGTGCTGAACATTCACAATGTGTTAGAAGTGGTTCACTTCTTGAAATGGAAATTGTTCTCGACATGTCAATGGAGTGCAGTCGAAGGGTGGGTTATTCTGAATCTTTTATCAGATGTTTCTCTCATGAAAATACCCTGGTACTATGGCACAGCACCATGTAAAGTTGAAGTTTACAAGCAAATCATTCTCAGTTATCTGAGTGAGAATTCGAGCACTGTGGTGAGCATTGTTGGGATGGAATTGTTGTTCTCAGTTTCAAACACCTCCACATACCTAATGGACGTGTCTCTCCGAACTTTTACGCGTACAACCAACTACCTAAATGAGATAATGGGGTTTCTAATTGCATTACCGTTGGGGGTCTCTTCGAGATGGACACTTGAAGCACATTCTGGCACTAATCTCGACTGTGTACTAATGAGTATTCTTGGCCAGACTTGGGGTTTTATTGGAAGGGTCCCAAGTTCATTCCACACTGAATTTTTTAAGTACCCAGAGGTTAAACCTTGGATTACTGCCTTGCGTATTGTTCTTTGTCAAAAATTTTAAGTAACCAAAGGGGTCGGACAGCCACATCATTCCATGATAAACAAGGTCAAGACTATGGCTTCACACTCTACAGGTTGATATGAAGGCAAGGGACTGGTTTATTTTGGAAGAATACTCATCACCTTGCGACTCACATGTAGTCTACCAGGGCAGTGGACAGATGGGCTTGTTATAGGAAACTTTTGGGCCTCACATGGGTTTAAAATGAATTGGAGCGTAATGGGCTTCTCTTGTGCCTGGGGTGGCGACAACTACTATCTATCTCGTCCACCAGGCGCTGTCTCTCCATTTTTTCGTGCTTCCCTTAATATCATCCTTGAGGACAAGGATGATTTGAAGAGGTGGGTATTTGTCATAGACCTAGTAGCTCTGTCTGGTTCCCTTAGTAATTGTGTGTGTGCCTTTAGTAATTGTTACTTGTATTTGTACCCGGTCTGTTATTGAATACAACTATTGAATAATGTAAACTCTATCTTCTTCCCTAATTGCTCTGCAACTTCCCTTCTACAATGTCTTCTTCTTCTTCTTACCCTAATTCATCTAATTCTTATCCTAACCCTCTAATTCCCTCTATCTATTCCAAATTATCTCTATCCTTAGAGACTCAAACTGTTCCTGATAATCCAAATTGTAGTGAGTCCACTACATATTCTGACGTATTGCTTCTTGAAACTCTTGTTCTTCCACTTTTACTCTAAATCTTTCTCTTTCGCATGCTAGACGTGCTTCTTCAACATAATGTCTTCAATTTCATCCTCAATTATTCTTCGGTTTCTTTGAATTTCTCGCTCATGTAATATTCTCATACCTTCTTCTCGATTTTCTTCACCATCTTGGTTATTTCCACCCTCTTGATTTATATTATCACGCCTATCATCTGAAGTTTCACTACGTGGAATGTAGCGATCATTAATCATCTCTTCTTCTCCATAATGCTTCTCTTCATTTGGATTTTGCATTTCCTCTCGAATATTTTCACCAGCATTTCTCACAGGGGAATTTCGCCTTGCTTCTTCTCTAAATGATCTTGAACTTGATCTTGTAGTACTTCTTGATCTCCTATTTTGTAATCTCAAATTCTCCATTCTTAACTCGTGATTTTGTCTTGTTAAATTCGCGCGTTCTTCCGCCTCTAACCTCCTTTACTTTTGTATTATTTTTCTTAAAGCCTCTACTGCTTTATTTTCGTCATCTCCATGAATTAATCCTCCAACCGCTTCTTGATTTCTTCCCTCTCGCCTTCCATTTCTTAATTGTCGATTTTCTTCTTCTTCTATTGAATCTGATTGCCAAGTATGCATGCTCACTCTGTCATAATCCACAGTTCTATCTTGTATCGGTGTTTGCTGATTCGGTTGTTGAACTTGATTTCCTCCATTATTCCTTGTTTTGTTGCTCCTTGTTCTTAATCTTGAAGATTCTCCTATTTCATTTATCTCTTCTCCAACAAGTCTTTTAATCTTCCTTACGGTTGTGGGTTGTTCTGATGTATTTCTTCTTCTAGCCATTCCTTCAATTTTGATGTATCACTGTAAATCACGTAAAAATCTTTTCCAATTTCTTCAAATTCTTACAAATCATAATTTCAATCTTTGCTCAGAAACATCCCTGTTTCTAGCGCCATTATGTAGTTGCATGAATTCGTACACTACACCCCTCACAAGAATTCATCATAATCAACATATATTTGAAGATTAAGAACAACACTTTTATTGATTAATTCTCAGAAATATTAAAAGAAATGAAAGAAATCAAGAATAAAACCGCTCTCCTAAACTTTCTCTCTCCTCAAAACTTTCTCCACACTCTAAAATTGATCTCTCTCTTCTGAGTTCATTAGTTCTCTTTATATAGGGAAGTTACATAGTGGATGACAACTATGTTGTCCTTTAATTTTGGATCTAACCCGCGGTAGTCTCGCAGCAGTTATAATATTAATTCTCGCAGATGCTATAATCTTCGCAGGATTGTCATGCTCTTCTCGTGTTTTAGTTACCGTCATCTTCTACGTCATTCTTTGAGTCACTCTGCGACACTCGCAGCGTGTTGTTGAAGAGTTCGCAGAAATGTTGTTTATAAATTTCGTAAGAGTATTATTGTAGAGATATTCTGATCCTACATTGGTATTGTTATTCATTGCATATCTTTGGACTACCAATATGTGTGTTTAGTATAACCGCTCATAACTTGTTTATGTATCTTGGTAAAACTATTCACAATGCCTGACTTTTGTATTGGTATGACTTTTATTAGTGAAACCGATCTTAAGTAATCACCTAAGATGGTATGATCGATTTAGTGTAATTGGTATGACCAACTTTAGTCATTGGGGAACCGATCCTAGTAAAAGGTGCAACCGAACACAAAAGGGGAATCGATCCTTGTAAGAAGTGCAACAAGTTATTGGGGACGGATCCTATGAACATGTGCAATAAGTTTTTAGTTATTGGGGACGGATCCTATGAACATGTGCACCAAATACAAGTTAGATACCATATATATGTGGGAACCGATCCTAGTACCTAGTCAACCAAGTTTTGGTAACTAGCGTGACTAATTCTAGTGCCCACATTGAGGTAGAACCAAAACTTGTTTTGGTAGAACCGTGAAACCCATGTTTGGTGATTTGATAGGATAATTAATCACATAGTTCATTGAAGTCATATGAACCAATTCTAAACTTGTTTGGAAGTGTGGAAAATCGGTTCCAAGATTATAAATATGAAAAAGTATTTACAAAGTAAAGATGTCGACATACTTTGAACACGTGCAGTAATTCTTACCTTTTATTGTTCAAAGTTATTCCTTAATAGCTAAAGGAGAATCCCAGATAGAAAATAAATTGAGAATCTTTTAATTAAGGTTTTTAATTTTATATTTGGAAAATAAAAATTAGTAATGTGCATTTATTAATTGGAGATTTTCTAGTGAGATTTTGGTCAACATCTGGACAAAGCATTTCCGGGAATTATGGAAACCGAATTTGGAAATATATTGCATATCTTGAGAATGTTTTCGGTTTTGGAAATTCCTTGGTGTCCAAACTTCCTTGGTCTATAAATTTCAAAGTTTGGATTTCGAGCAAACTAATCCTCAGAGCCAGAAAAACTACCTAGTTGTGTTGTTATTAGTGGAGCCGCCTATTCGGAGAGGAAAGTAACCTAATCAAGCGAAATCTCATACGACCGCTCAGTTTAAATACTTCTTTGTGATTGAGAAGCTCTATTAGTACCATTGGTGGGAAACTAGATGATTGCATTATTATTTTAGTTTTCGATTATTAATTTGATTGACTAACGGTTGTTGAATCTTTGATTGCACCTAGTTTGTTTATTAATCTTGGTCTATAAATATCAAAATTTGCATTTCGAGCAAACTAATCCTCAGAGCTAGAAAAACTACCTAGTTGTGTTGTTACTAATGGATCCGCCTATTCGGAGAGGAAAGTAACCTAATCAAGCGAAATCTCTTACGACCACTCAGTTTAAAGACTTCTTTATGATTGAGAAGCTCTATTAGTACCATTGGTGGGAAACTAGATGATTTCATTATTATTTTAGTTTTCGATTATTAATTTGATTAATTAACGGTTGTTGAATCTTTGATTGCACCTAGTTTGTTTATTCTTGAAAACCTTCTCTTCTGATATAAGGCTCACTCAAATTGGATCAAAGATTTAACGTTTCTACAGATCTATGTTTTTTTATATCCGTAAGATAGATTCATTGATTTACCATTGTTAACAAACTTCATACTGTGTGAAAAATCAATAAGGAATCAAGTTTTTTTTGCAGGTTGTTACTTTGAAGATTAAATCGAAGATTGAATATTTTGAAGATTTGAAGACTTTTGTTCTTGTGTTTTGATCTTGGTGTAACTTTCTGTGACTTGATTTTCCGGGATTAAGAGGTTGTTTATTTTTAATAAACATAACCCGTTTTAGATCAACAAGTAGCGTGTGATTTCATCATAAACCTTGTAATCAAGACTGATTATTTCGGTAATCATTGTCTTGTTTGATCTTGTAATCAAGGAGCTTCGGATCTGGTAGCATGTATTAAAAATAGAAGATCCTTCATTGTTCTTATATCATTGTTGATGGTGGATTTTAGTTCAGGGCTAAAGTTATAAAACCAATATTTTGTACAGCCGTCCTGCAGAGGATAAGGCTATTTTATAAGTGATGAATACTTCTTCGCTTTATTGATTCACCTAGAGTGGAGCATGTAGCAACAATCCAAAAATATTCTGTGAATCTCAGCATTACTAGTTAATGCATAAATGCCTTATATTTCCTGTGTTGTTCTTAGCAGAACTCTCATTGTTGGTGCGGCATGATGACTGACTATTACTCTCAGCAGAGTAGCATGAATATCCAAGTACCAACAGTGAGGCATGCACATAGTACCCGTACAGGCTACACCATTCTCTAACAAAGAGAATCATCTCTCGGAGTGTTATACTATCCCGATTGAGTATCCGGATTGTCCATATCAGTTTAGAAACGATCGCAACCATCCAACTTCACCAGCATGATTGGATGGCCCAGACCGAATCCATAACCCCTAAGCAGGTATGGAGTATTCACCACCGACCCAATGTGGGCCCCACATGGTCGGCTTCCCCAAGAGGATAGCATAGCTTCTTAATACATCTAGCCAAGGCAGCACGAACATGAAACCCTAAATTAGGGTTTGCGACACATTACATGTGTCGCAAAACAGTCTCAACCATCCATCTTCGCAGGCATAGATGGAGGGTGTAGATATAGATTCAAAGGACTCAGAGCATGTCAACACAATCATCATGGGCCCGCATATACACACGACCAATCGGTCAAGACCAACCATTGTTGGTCATCCCAATTCGTGCGCCCAAACAAGGCATGACGCACGGCTGATGAAACCCTAATTAGGGTTTATATCGATCACGAGCGTCCATCTTCTCGTGCACGAATGAAGGGTCCAGGATTAGACTAATCAGGTCCGGTGCGTATCAGCATGACCACCGTGAGCCCATCTATCTCCTCACCTGATCGGACAAGGCATACCATGCCTGGTTATTCCAAATCGCACGCCCAAACTAGCGTGGTCACACTTCCCGATCACAAAATGATCTCGACCACTCAACTTCGCCGAAAAAATTGAGTGGCTTAGATCACATTTCTATGGGACAGTAAGTTATATGCCTGAAAACCAGCCTACCACCTACACGCCAAACTAATCGGCCAAGACCGACCAAGCTTGGTCGTCTTGGAACGCGCGCCTGAAGATGGCACGATGCGCGGCTTTTGCGGCACCATTTTTCTATCGCAAATTGATCTCGACCACTCAACTTTACCGGACGAATTGAGTGGCCCATATCACACTTTCATGAGACAATGAGGTATTGCCGCCTACACCGTCATGTCGTCTATATGCATGCACGATCGACTTGGCCATCATCGTGTCCCAAGATTGGATTAGACCAAGCTGAAGAGTAATTCTTGCACACCTCTTCATAAACCCTAATTTCACTAACTGTCACAGATGAGCGTCTCAAAGATCATCTCGTCCGTTCAACTTCACCTGCTTGGTTATACAACCCTAGTCATGAGTTAATTGGTCAATGAGGCGTCATGATGATTATTGTCTGCCACTCTACCACACCATGTGGACGGCCAAGGGAGGGCTTGCTAGCGCAGCCTCCAAATCTTCACATGAAGTAGGCAGGACATGATGCTCAGCAATGATGCTTCATACATGCTGAATACATTCGATGTATTACCTGCGTAGAATACACACGATACTTCACAAGTATCGACTTCCTAAATAACTTAGTTATTTAACCTAGCATCACATGCTACCTTCTGTGGGTCCCAATATCCACACACTCGAGACATCAATCATGTCACAAACTGGGGGATACATATTGGGGTATTGGTCTGGCGGTTTACAGCGTGCAGCGTGCAATGCGCCATCACAAGAACGTGTCAGAAAGATATGGACGGTTAGTGATGATGGAAGAAGTGGGCAAGACTGATCGTGTGACGCTAACAAACAACTCCACTACTCCATCACTCCACTTTCTCCACTTCCCCATAAGATACGTGAATAAGGCTCAAATGACTTGTATAAATAGGTTCTCCTCCCTATTTCAAAAAACGGAAGACAACAAAGAAATCAAGTGTTAATACAATTGTATTGGAAACACCCAGAGCCTTCTTGCATTATTCGTAAGCCTGCTCACCTTTCTGTTACAAGTCATAAAACAGCCTACACCTTCACAATCTCAACATCTTCTTCGCTTCCCTCACTAAGATCAACTCCATCTCCTTCACTTTGTGACCGAAACAAGTCTGGAACAACCATTTCTTGGTTTAGGCCAGAATTGTATAGATTGATCTCTCGAATCAAAAGAACTTATGTGCAGTGTATTTGTTTAAGATTTAAACTCATTTCTCATCCACACACCCCAAAAATTACCAAAACCCGGCAGAGATAGTTTTCACCCATAAATAATTGGCGACCACAGTGAGAGGTTAATCTCTCAGTTGCAATATAAAATTCTTCAATACCCAATCCCATTGGTTGATTTCAGAATGGTTGGTCTCAGGACTCAACAAACAATTTCGCATCCCGGTCGAAGTTCCTCGAATAAAGATGCCTCTCCTCCCAATGGTGTATCTAATGGTGTAGCCGCAAGAATGCCAATATTGATCGAGTTAGCACATGTGCAGGAGATTCACACGAAGAACATGGACCTGATCAAAGAAACGATAAATGGCATACTCGATCTCCTTGTCAAGATGACATCAGAGATGAGTGGTTCCCCTATCACAGAGATTTATAAACTGGGGACTGATCCTCCTCAGTTCAACAGTTTCACCATAAACCAAAGACCGGTGGACCAAGAGGTTGTTTCTTTAGTGGAAAGTTCGTGAGAACTTTTACACCTCTCAAAGAATCAGCGTACGGAGACATTCGCTGCAATCAACCAGATAGCCTTGGACGTACATCTAACTCCTTTGCGTCCGGAAACCTCCAAAGTACCGGATATGTCTGTGAATAATGTTATATTTATAGAAGAAGACATGATGGCAGAAGAAGGTCATAACCGGGCCCTACACGTAACTGCACGCATCAAGGATTCAGAGTTCAAGAGGGCCTTCGTCGACACAGGAGCATCTTCGAATGTGATTACCCTCAAGACACTCGGGACGACCAAGGTTCGCCTGAACAAGATCGTAAGGAAACCTACCACGATAAAAGACTTTGAAGGAAACCAAACCAACACGTACGGGTACGTCAATCTGAATTTATATGTAGGACCCGTCCAGTCTAAAGTGAAATTCGAAGTCATAGAAAATGAGTCGGACTACCACATGATATTGGGGAGACCGTGGCTTCATGATAACAGAATTGTTCCTTCAACATAACACCAGTGCTTGAAGACTATGCTGAATGAGGAAGTTGTTCGTATCTCTGCATCATTCTCTCCTTATGCACTGATATGTGGCATAGAGTTGTTTGAGCCGAAACAAACTCCGCGGGAAGAATCAGGGAAAGTTCAATGTATCCCACTCCCCACATGGGCATCAATCCAGGAGGGGGACCGACTTTTGAAGGCTAAGACCCATCATATGTCAGAACATCCTTCTTTTTATGGTGAAGCTACAACTCATGTTTACACTAAAAGAGAGCGGACTTTTGTGGAAAGCCGTGATCAGAAGGGAAAGACCGTATACTGACGCCGCTGTCAGCAATTAGAAGGGGAGGCTACTACCTAGCCTCTCCTCCCAATAGAGTGCTGCAACAACGAAGAGCCACATGAAGAGGTATTGGATGCTCCACGACAACTGCAGGACGACACCAACTCCACGACCGACGAGCTCGAAGTTGTTAATATCAGGAGTGAAGAATTCCCTAGGCCTATCTCCATCATCTCAACCCTGTCCACAGATGAACGCACGAAACTCGTGCGGCTTCCCAAGGAATACCAAGACATATTCACTTGGACGTATGAAGAAATTCCCGGTTTAGAAGAAAAATTGGTCACCCATCACCTACATGTCATACCCGTATCCAAGCCGATCAAACATTCTCCGAGGAAATTCAGGCACGAAGTAGAAGAGAAAATCAAGACTGAGATACAGAAGTTGCTAGCCGATGGTTTCATTAAACCCATTCATCACCCAACCTGTTTGGCTAATGTGGTTCCAGTAAAGAAGAAAAATGGGCAGATCAAGTGTTGTGTAGATTTTAGAAACTTGAACAGATGTTGTCCCAAAGATGATTTTCCTCTACCTAACATAGAAATATTAGTGGATGAAACCAGTGGGCACGGCATGTTCTCCTTCATGGATGGATACAACGGGTATAATCAGATAAGAATGTACGAGTATGACGCAAGTAAGACAGTTTTTCGAACTCCTCCAGAAATTTTTATTATATAGTAATGCCTTTTGGTTTGAAGAATTTTGGTGCGACCTATCAACGCGCTATGACGGAAATATTCCACGACATGATGCACAAGCAAGTTGAAGACTACGTGGATGATATAGTAGTCAAATTGAGGGCTCGGTCGGATCACACAGGAGTCCTACGGCAAGTGTTCGAAATGTGTCGTGAGTACAAATTGAAGATGAATCCATTGAAATGCGCTTTCGGTGTTTCTTCAGGTAAATTTCTGGGATTCCAGGTAACCACTAAGGGAATCGAGGTAGACCCATCCAAGACTCAATCTATCCTCATGATGCCGCCGCCACGAACTGTGAAGGAGATCCAAAGCTTCATGGTAAAGGTGAACTACATTCGGCGTTTCATACCCGGCTTGGCCCAGCTTCGCACTACAATAGGAAGAGTTTTAAAAGATTCAACGGATTCTGTCGTCTCCAGCGGTCATGAAATCCCTTGTCCAAGGGAGACCATTGTGTCTCTACACTGCCTTCAGTGATACTGCCGTAGGGGCTTTGCTCGCACAAGAGGATGATGAAGGAGTCGAACATCCCATATACTACTTCATTCGAGTACTAAGAGATGCTGAGCTTAGATATCCCAAGGAGGAGAAGGCGTGCCTAGCCTTGATTCATTCCATTCAGAAGTTCAGACATTACATACTGTCCAACAAGGTAATGCTCATATCTAAATCTGACCCTGCGAAGTTTTTACTTTCGAAGCCAGTCTTGATGGGAAGGACGTCCAAGTGGCTTCTCCAAATATCGGAGCTATACATAACATGCACGTCACCGAGAGATATCAAAGTACAAGCCGTTGCTGATTTACTAGCATCATTCCCTGGAGAAGGCACTACTGCATTACACGAGGATCTTCCCGGAGAATTTCTAGAGATCTCTGTTGTTAAAAGAGAGGCGTGGCTACTGTATTTCGATGGTTCTTCCACTCTTAGCAATAACACTAGAGGAGCAGGCGTGGTCTTAGTATCTCCAACCGGAGAAGTCTTTTCACATTCTTTCAAGTTGGACTTTCAGTGCACCAACAACTCAGCGGAGTATGAAGCCTTTCTCATAGGACTGTCAATATATAAGCAAGCAGGGGCCACTCGCCTAGAGATAATTGGTGACTCTAAGTTACTGGTTAATTAGAAAAACAAAGTATATGCATTGAAAGAGGAAACACTGGCCCCGTACTGATCAGAAGCACAAAGGCTGTTGAACTACTTTGCAGATGCAACCATAACCCCTATTGGTCGCAGCAACAACAGATATGCCAATTGTTTAGCCACACTGGCGTCTAAATTCCAGTTTGAAGGTTTGGAAGAGACTCTGACGGTAAGAAGGAGGACACTGGAATCAACATGGCTCTCAAAACATGAAGACATTGGGACCTATGATTGGATAACTCCTATCATTCAAGAACTCAGCAGCTGGCTTTCTCAAGGAAAGGTCGGACTCAAAACTCTGCAGAGCTATTTCATGCTTCATGGTATGTCATCATCGAAACTTGGATGGTTTCCTATCAAGATGTCTCGGAGATGAAGAGGCGCAGTTATAGCTTAACCGCATTCATACTGAAACCTGTGGACAAACGCTGGTGGTAATGCTCTACCGCCGTCTTCAATGCCTGGGCTATTATTGGCCAGAAATGGAAGCTCAATCTCGTTTACTCTAGAAGTATTGCACTAATTTCCAAGTGCCGCCACATCAATTGGGGGTTCTCAACGTAAGCCATGCTGGGACAGGAGAGAACCGTACATTAGTTATCTCCGCGATGGAGTAACTCATGTTAGTCAAAAGGATGCCATCAAAATGAAACAAAAGGCGAAGCGATTCGAATTTCATGAGGGGATCCTATATCGTAAAAGCTTTGGAGGAGATCTATTACGGTGTATAGCTAAGGAAGAGATTTCAACTATGTTGAAATAAATGCACGAAGCGGAACATCAAGGGAAGAGGAAACTATTTCTCCAGATACACGAGAAGTACTATTGGCCGACCATGGAGGATGATGCAGCTTCATTCGTTCAACACTGTCACGAGTGTAAAGTTCATGGGAACCTCATTCGCGCACCTTCCACTCCATTACACTCGATAATCAGTCCATGACCCTTTTATAGCTAGGGACTTGAAATTATCGGGGGGACTAATCCACCATCGTCGAAGTAGCACGAGTATATCATAACTGTGATGGAATATTCTACCAAATGGGGTGAATACATCCTTCTATGGGGAACCACAGGAGCAACGATTGCCGCCTTTATTAAAGAATACATCATTTGTCGATTTGGTGTACCCAAGCATATCATCACCGAAAATGGCACTCAAATTGCAAACAAACAGGTAAGGGAGCTGCTTGAAGAATATGGGATTAAACAGGTCTTATCCACCATCTATTATCCTCAAGGAAACAGACAAGCTAAGATCACCAACAAGACACTGATCCGGATTCTCAGTCGAGCAGCGCATGACAATCCCAGAGACTGGCATGAACAACTACCTATGGCCCTATGGGCATATTGAACGGCACCTAGAAGTTCTGTTGGGGTTTCTCCATATTCACTTGTTTACGGTGCGGATGCAGTTCTACCAGCAGAAATCCGGATTCCGTCAGCTAGGATTGCAGCAGCATCTAATTCAAGAATTGCTGAGTTAGACACTCTGGATTCCAGAAGAAGCAAAGCAGAAGAGCGTGCTCAGGTGTACAGAAACAGGGTCTCTAGGGCATATGACAACAATATAAGGCCACGTGTGTTTGGAGTAGGAGATTTGGCCTTGAAGACAGCCAAGCATATTCAGCAAGACATGTTTGCACCAAAGTTCTCTCCGAAGTGGTAAGTTCCCTACGTGATTACCAAGGCTCACAGTACCGGCTACTACAAGATCATTAAGGTGGATGGAGTCAAGTTAGAAACAATCATTAATGGAAAATGGCTCAAGGCATACCATGCCTGATCATTGTCCCGCAACCTCCCACGACATGACAATACAGGCATTTTCATTACACGTTTGAATTGTCAATTTATCCAGAAAAAAATGTTAATAAAAAAACATTCATCCATCTGTCAATTGGTAGGCTCGGAAAAGTACCTACTACTATGTATAAACTGCAAGTGCACAGCGTCTAATGTAGACAGGGCAAATACAGGTCGATCCCACAGAGACTCGGTGGGTGTAGAAGTGATTCCAAAATATTACTAAACTGATTCAAATAAAAGTAACCAAAAGAGTTTGTTTTGTCGATGCGGACGAAATGATTTTTAAGTGACTGAAATAATAAAAGTAAATAGAAGAAAATAACACAGGGTGTAAACACTGAGAATGAGGATACTAGAGCTTTCAAATCCACTACTAACCTACAATATGCATTTAATTTATGATGTTATTCTTGTCCTTATAGCAGATTCAAGTTTACCTTGTATCTGAGGTGTTTCTCCAATGGATAAATTAATCACAACTAAAATATTTCTCCAAAGCATTAACTGTCTAGTTACAAAGACAACTAATCTAAGGATCAATAATATTTTTAAGCATGAGTTGCAAAGATAATCAACATAGTGATATTCTAACTACAATGGATACATGGCATACATTGTGAGAGCAAAATATTGACAAACTTGGATTAAATTATATCTTAAACAATTTCAAACATTCAAGAACAACTCACAAAGTATGAATGACATATCAGTAGGCTAGAGCTTCATCTAAACTCTAGCAAATAAATTTAGAACATGATAAAAATGGAAGATGGAAATGAACTGATAGAAAATATGGTGTCTGAGAACCCCTAGCCGGGTCTCAACCAGCCGGGCTCTCCCCTTTTGGGAGAAACGTTCGAGCATATTTATAGGGAAAACGCCCGACCATTTCTTCGTGCCAGCATCACGCCCATGTGCATCTTCTCCCACGCCTTGTCTTCTTGCTCCCACGCGCGTTGTCTCTTTTCTCCCCACGCACTTTGTCTGCTCTGCCAGCTTACTCTTTCTTCCGCCTCCACGTGCTGCTTCTTCCTACGCCTTGTCTTCTTCCACTCCCCCACTTGCTTTGTATTCTTCCCATGCCTCCACGCGTTTCTGTCCGCTTCTTCTCCTTCACGTGCGCCTCATTCTCTGCTGCTTGGTAGGTCTCCCACCATGTGTCTCTTCGTCCCACTTTCTCTCTTTCTCCTCCAACGACTCCACGTGCTTCTTCCCACGCACGTCTCTTTCCTCCCACTACTTTTCTTCTCCGCCCACCTTCTTTCTCTCTTGTCGTCTTGCTGTCCTTTTCTTCTTTCCACTTTCTCTCTTCTTCTTTTCTACCCAACGACTCTCTTCTTCTCTTTCTCCCCACTTCTTCTTTCTTTACTAACTAATGTCCTTTCCTCCCACTACTTATTTTATTTTAATTAAAATTCAAATAAACAATGGGTGGAAATGTTTATATGATGGTGGGGTGTGGGGTAGAACATGGAAGGAGTGTTTGGCTAGACCAAGTGTATGAAGGGTGTAGACAAACTTTGGTGTGAGGCGGACGCTTCTAATTTGGATGCAGTTCTTAGAATCGATCGAACGGTCCAATTTTCTGCTCTTTTGGCTCCTCAATTCTTCCAAGCTTTATTTAGTACTTAAAAACACAAAATTAATTAGTACAAGTATTTATTCTTCAAAACAAAGGAAATACAGAATCTGGGATAATATATGATTTTAAAGCGCAAAAGATGAGTTAAATGCCAATAAAAAGGTGTAGAAATATGCACTATTTGGCACTCATCAAATACCCCCAAACCTGAATTTTACTTGTCCTCAAGTGAAACAGAAATTAAGAAATCCTAAATATACCACTGTCGCTGGTCATTCGAATGCATTTAGCGTATGCACTAAGCCTTTAAACCCCTAGGTGTCCCTAGTGGACGAGTTGTAGTCTCGTGAGGGCCTATCAGAGATGTACCCACAAAACCTTCTCCAATTTCAGAGCGTAACAGAGTCCCAAGCATCCAAGGAGCTATGAGGACTTAGAGTTTCTGCATGCTAGTAACACGAAGTTAGAACTACCAAAGAACGCATTCTCATCCTTAAGAGTTGAGCGAGAAATAACCATACCATATGAAAGAATTCGGGTTCGAGAATAATCACAAGCCTCGACTTCTGCCTCACCTAATAGGGTTTTATGATAATTGCACTCAAAAAAGACCGCTTTTTTAGTCTCTCATGTGTGCAGACAGGAATAAAGAGAGAAATCCTGCACACGTTGATGGTGGGAAGGAGAACCTTCCGAAATAATTTCTGGAGACTCCACAGAATTGTGGACAAAAAGAATCTTTTTCTGATGATCTCTAAGAAAGGAAATCAATCATTAGCAAGGATGGGAGTACTCACTTACCTTCACATCCGATCGTCAATCAACACCACTCTCACAGCATCCATAGAAATGTCTTCAATCTCCGGTCTTCAACTGTTGATGGTGAACTTCTTGAACTACAAAAACTTGACAATTTGTAACTTTTCTCCTCAATTTCCTTATTGCTTGGAATTTTCTTCTTGAATTCTTCTTCTTTACCATGGTGTTATCAAAACTAAACTAAGAAAATAAACTTCAATATATTTTTTATTTATTTTTTTATTTATTTATTTATTTATTTATTTATTTTTTTATTAAACATGAAACAACAAAAACAATGAAACTACTAACTCCATGGATGAAGGACTTTATCACTCAATTCTTCACAACTTGTGTTGTCTTGATTTCATAAACTTCACTAATTCTCATGTTCTTTTCTTCTCTTTGCTTTGCTTTTGTAAAATACCTCTTCAAATGTGTATATAATTCTGCTCTTTGTACTGTATTGTTTCATGTAAACCTTGGACTAATTTTTGATGTTGTTATGCTCGTTGATGATGTGTTTCTATGGATCTGTTGATGTTGTTGAGAGAGATAGAGTGATGCTAATTGCTCATCGAACTGCAAGAAGGAGTTTTCATCTTTATACGTCACCCTCATGATTGACAAAATTAGCACTCAAGAGATCAAAAATAGTGCTGAAAGTGGTGCGAAGTTGGGTAGCTCACCATTCCTACCCGGAATTGACGTACGGTGACACACACTCTAAAAGATTTTTTTTTTTGAAAGTCACAAATTGAAAGTCGGTACCTCGCTTGATGTAAAAATGGGTAGTCTCCACTATGGGTGATCACAATTCTACTACCGAATTTCTTTACAGCACCTAATTCGCCCTCCGGCATGGCTAAATCCAACTTTAACGCTTTAATAACCTAAGAAACCCGATTGTGTTCTCCAGTACTTCCAAGTTCAGCAATTTCGGTCAGACTCTCTATGTAAACATAGCTAGAAGTATGCTAATGACTCTAAGATCTCTAAAAGTTGGAGGTTTTATGCAAATATTTGCAAAAGATTTTTTGAAATTTTTATGATTTATGATTTTTTAATCAAACACTAAAAACTCTATATGCAAAACACACCCCCAAACCTAAATCTAACATTGTCCTCAATGTTTCAAAAGATGATAAGAACACATACGAAGAGAACAAGGAAGAGCAGATTTAAAGGAAAGAGATTACCAGATGCAAAAAGGATGGTGCTAACCATAATTGGATGAATGCTTTGAAAGCAAACAATATGAGCGCAAGACAAAAAGTTTGGTTAGCACACAAATATGAAGGAGATTCAAAAATTAACTACTGGATTATATACAAGAAAAATTCACCATACACCAACAATCTAAAGAGTTGAGGATCAACCCAAAAGACGGAGTGCGAAAACAACAACAGCCTTGCACAATTATAACAGGACAACAATGCAAGTAAGACTGCATATGTGAATTTTGAGTTACCCCCAAACCTAGATTTTTCAACAAATATACTTTTGGGTACAAAATCTAACAATTTCAAGGGTTCATCATGCAGAAGGTCTCGCTCAAAATGGGCTTTGTTCGGGATGGAAAGAGAAACATCAATGCATTCCAGATATGATTTCTCAATAACAGGATATTTAGTGGACAAAAAGTCCAAAAGAATTTGAGATGCACATGACTCTAACCCAAGGTTTGGAACTGTTAACCACATCGTTTCAGCACACTTCAAAGGAACAATTCTTAGGTCCAGCGCAAGACCATCAGTTGGTGACTTAATAAGGAGAGTAGGTACGTCTAAGTTGCTCATATGGATGAGATCAAGAGTACCATTATCATTAGTTACATTAACATCTCCTAAGTCATCCACGAGTGATACATCATGCTCACATTCATAGAACAATTCATCAAGACCTAGTTCATAATCATCATCCAGAGTTTTATTCTCATGCATATACAAATCCAAAGAGACATCATGTTGTGATCTAGGTAGAGAATCAGACACGTCAATTATGTTTTCATGCATAAGATCATTAGTGTCAACAGGAGACTCAACATTACCTATGTCATACACAAGTACAACATCATGCTCGTGCTCATAAAACAAATCAATAAGCCCCAGTTCATAATCATCACCTACAACTTCAGTTTCATGCACATGAATATCACAAGAAACATCACAGAGTGACTTAAGAAGAGAATCAGACACATCATAGGTATTTTCATGCATAATATCATTGGTGTCTACAGAAGATTCAACATTTTCTAAGTCAATATCAAGTTGTGTAGCCTGTTTACTTTCACAGAACAATTGCACCGGCTCAAGATTAGTATCAACATCACATGTATATGTAACATTAGAAGAAACATCAGTCATTAAGGTCGAGGCAGAGAAGCCTAATGTCTCTGAACCCAAAGGTTCGACAATATTTTCAACATGCTCTTCTAACATAACATCATCATCATCATCATCATCATCATAGAAATGCATTTCCATACAAATTGTAGTATTTCTAGTCTCTTCATTTAAAACAGGTTCATATGCAATATCAATTGCACGAGTAAGACTAGGCATACTATTTTCATAATTGACTTCATTATGGGTGATAAACATTTCAGTTTGAAAATCCTCCCTTTCCTGATTTTGTAAATGAATTAAATTCATCCTTAGAATTGTATTGAGTTGTTCAAGGGAAGGGGAATCATCAACAGTAGGAAATTCATTATCAATGCTATATGGTTTATCATGCAATACACTTCTAGCATTATTTTGTTCGATGAGTCTGAGATTTTCCTCCACAGATTGAGAAGTACACAATTGTTCAACTTCCCACTGTGGTGAATGATACATGTGTGCATGGTCATTAGGGTCTATAAAATACTGATCGCAACCTTCGAAAGGTTGATTATGGTCCCAATGGCTATAAGCTTTGTATTCTGTCGGCATTTCATATTTTGGATTTTCATTATATTCTCTAGATTGCCTAAAATCATGCAAAATATAGCAATTCTCAGCAGGATGGTCCAAGCCTCCACATAAGGTACAAGCATAGATTTCAGATTGCCTAGAAGAATTATATGCGACAGATTCATGCATTTGCATTTCTAAAGCTGCAGTTCCAGCTTCTAACTGGTCCAAAAGTGATGATTGTGAGAGTTGGGCACTGTAAAGATGTTCATTTTCACTCTGTGCTGGATGATACATGTGTGAGTAGTTATTAGGGTCCATGTATTGATGCTCAGGACTGTGAAAATGTCCATAGAAATCCCTATAACTATTGACATCATGGTCTATGGGAGGTTCATAATGTGAAGCATGCCCGTAAGCAAGCTCTCTGATGGATTTGTTTCCATCCCCACCTGCAGACCAAAATCCTGACATGGTCTCTATCTAGCACTAGGCTTGTTGCAGAGTTGTGCCACTTTGCACAAGAAAATATAACTAATTATTTTTTTTTTATATTTTTTTTTTTTTTTTTTTTTTTTAGAAGCCCGTTCACTAATGACCTCGGGCATACAAAATAAAAGAAGAAAAATCCTAAAGGGAAGGGAAGTTCTATGCAATCGCAAACAAGGCTGACTTTACCACAGTAAACCTACTGATTTCTAGCAAACAAAAAGCATGATGGCTCCACTTAGATTGTTTTCTAGACCAGCTTCTAATCTTTCGAAAGGGAATTCGTTACAATCTGAGCAAACCCCTCTGGAATCAATCTGAGTTTAAGTAAATTGAATAGAGGCGAGGGAAGCTACATGAGCTTTGATACCCAAGGCCTCACCGCATTCCAAGGCGGCGCAGTCACGCATTAAATTTTCAGAAACTATTATGAACTTCGAGGTATGCTTAAAGAGTAACCAATATTTTCCGAAGGACTGTCCTACTAAGCTCGTTACCTTATAGGTCTCATTCTATTTCAAATTTTAAAGCTTAGGTCCGCGTTAGGTATTGTTTTCCTAAGGCGGGCAAGAAGAGAACGGTGATGAAATCCGAACCCTTATCTTATATGGCCAGTTCTCGCCCTTTACTAGGAAAATAAAAGCAGCCGTATTCAAGTCCTCAACATATATGCAAACGAAGGAATACAGTAACTCGCTAACATGGGATTCACGAGTGTTTCGACAAATTTACCTCCCGTACCAGACGGGGGATGAACCGTTGTTGTCGACTCGGGCCACGACTCCTATGTCATGAACGAACCCGAGGGGCCGAGGTGATATTGTAATCACCGTCCTTCTCTGCAAACAGTGTGATATTTAAATACTACCCTTCCGTAGGGTTTAAAAATAAAAATAGAATGTCCAAAGTCCAAAGTCCAAGAAGATAAAATGCAAAAGAAAAAGAAAATTACAAGTATAAATCCTAATACAATCTAAAAATAAATAAATAAAATAAACTCTCTTTTTTTTTTTTTTATGCAAGAAAAATCTTCTTCTTCCGCCTCCTTTAGATTCGCCTTTACTCTCAAGTCTTTTAAGTATTTACCAAAAGCTTTGGTAAATTTTCTTTCGTTCCAAAATCTGCAAGGAAATGACAAAAACAACAAAAACGTAAAGAAGAACAAAAATAGCAAGACTGTACAGTGAACAGTCCCTGTGCTACAGTAAAATTGACTTCCGTACAGTAAACAACGGCTGTGTACCGTGCTCTGTGTACAGTGTACAGTATTCTGTGAACAGTGAACAGTATTCGTGTACGTGAACAGTATTTGTACAATTTTGTGAACAGTGAACAGTATACGCGTACGTGAACAGTATTTTGTGTGCAGTGAACAGTGTACTTGGTACAGTGAACAGTACCCTATGTACGGTACTCTGTGTATCGTGTACACGGCTGTGTACCGTGCCCTGTGTACAGTATTCTGTGTTCTTTGAACAGTGAACAGTGAACAAAAGCCATGCTGGGACAGGAGAGAACCGTACATTAGTTATCTCCGCGATGGAGTAACTCATGTTAGTCAAAAGGATGCCATCAAAATGAAACAAAAGGCGAAGCGATTCGAATTTCATGAGGGGATCCTATATCGTAAAAGCTTTGGAGGAGATCTATTACGGTGTATAGCTAAGGAAGAGATTTCAACTATGTTGAAATAAATGCACGAAGCGGAACATCAAGGGAAGAGGAAACTATTTCTCCAGATACACGAGAAGTACTATTGGCCGACCATGGAGGATGATGCAGCTTCATTCGTTCAACACTGTCACGAGTGTAAAGTTCATGGGAACCTCATTCGCGCACCTTCCACTCCATTACACTCGATAATCAGTCCATGACCCTTTTATAGCTAGGGACTTGAAATTATCGGGGGGACTAATCCACCATCGTCGAAGTAGCACGAGTATATCATAACTGTGATGGAATATTCTACCAAATGGGGTGAATACATCCTTCTATGGGGAACCACAGGAGCAACGATTGCCGCCTTTATTAAAGAATACATCATTTGTCGATTTGGTGTACCCAAGCATATCATCACCGAAAATGGCACTCAAATTGCAAACAAACAGGTAAGGGAGCTGCTTGAAGAATATGGGATTAAACAGGTCTTATCCACCATCTATTATCCTCAAGGAAACAGACAAGCTAAGATCACCAACAAGACACTGATCCGGATTCTCGATCGAGCAAAATGCATGACAATCCCAGACTGGCATGAACAGCTACCTATGGCCCTATGGGCATATTGAACGGCACCTAGAAGTTCTGTTGGGGTTTCTCCATATTCACTTGTTTACGGTGCGGATGCGTTCTACCAGCAGAAATCCGGATTCCGTCAGCTAGGATTGCAGCAGCATCTAATTCAAGAATTGCTGAGTTAGACACTCTGGATTCCAGAAGAAGCAAAGCAGAAGAGCGTGCTCAGGTGTACAGAAACAGGGTCTCTAGGGCATATGACAACAATATAAGGCCACGTGTGTTTGGAGTAGGAGATTTGGCCTTGAAGACAGCCAAGCATATTCAGCAAGACATGTTTGCACCAAAGTTCTCTCCGAAGTGGTAAGTTCCCTACGTGATTACCAAGGCTCACAGTACCGGCTACTACAAGATCATTAAGGTGGATGGAGTCAAGTTAGAAACAATCATTAATGGAAAATGGCTCAAGGCATACCATGCCTGATCATTGTCCCGCAACCTCCCACGACATGACAATACATGCATTTTCATTACACGTTTGAATTGTCAATTTATCCAGAAAAAAATGTTAATAAAAAAACATTCATCCATCTGTCAATTGGTAGGCTCGGAAAAGTACCTACTACTATGTATAAACTGCAAGTGCACAGCGTCTAATGTAGACAGGGCAAATACAGGTCGATCCCACAGAGACTCGGTGGGTGTAGAAGTGATTCCAAAATATTACTAAACTGATTCAAATAAAAGTAACCAAAAGAGTTTGTTTTGTCGGTACGACGAAATGATTTTTAAGTGACTGAAATAATAAAAGTAAATAGAAGAAAATAACACAGGGTGTAAACACTGAGAATGAGGATACTAGAGCTTTCAAATCCACTACTAACCTACAATATGCATTTAATTTATGATGTTATTCTTGTCCTTATAGCAGATTCAAGTTTACCTTGTATCTGAGGTGTTTCTCCAATGGATAAATTAATCACAACTAAAATATTTCTCCAAAGCATTAACTGTCTAGTTACAAAGACAACTAATCTAAGGATCAATAATATTTTTAAGCATGAGTTGCAGCATAATCAACATAGTGATATTCTAACTACAATGGATACATGGCATACATTGTGAGAGCAAAATATTGACAAACTTGGATTAAATTATATCTTAAACAATTTCAAACATTCAAGAACAACTCACAACGTATGAATGACATATCAGTAGGCTAGAGCTTCATCTAAACTCTAGCAAATAAATTTAGAACATGATAAAAATGGAAGATGGAAATGAACTGATAGAAAATATGGTGTCTGAGAACCCCTAGCCGGGTCTCAACCAGCCGGGTCTGTTTTGGGAGAAGAGTTCGAGCATATTTATAGGGAAAACGCCCGACCATTTCTTCGTGCCAGCATCACGCCCATGTGCATCTTCTCCCACGCCTTGTCTTCTTGCTCCCACGCGCGTTGTCTCTTTTCTCCCCACGCACTTTGTCTGCTCTGCCAGCTTACTCTTTTCTTCCGCCTCCACGTGCTGCTTCTTCCTACGCCTTGTCTTCTTCCACTCCCCCACTTGCTTTGTATTCTTCCCATGCCTCCACGCGTTTCTGTCCGCTTCTTCTCCTTCACGTGCGCCTCATTCTCTGCTGCTTGGTAGGTCTCCCACCATGTGTCTCTTCGTCCCACTTTCTCTCTTTCTCCTCCAACGACTCCACGTGCTTCTTCCCACGCACGTCTCTTTCCTCCCACTACTTTTCTTCTCCGCCCACCTTCTTTCTCTCTTGTCGTCTTGCTGTCCTTTTCTTCTTTCCACTTTCTCTCTTCTTCTTTTCTACCCAACGACTCTCTTCTTCTCTTTCTCCCCACTTCTTCTTTCTTTACTAACTAATGTCCTTTCCTCCCACTACTTATTTTATTTTAATTAAAATTCAAATAAACAATGGGTGGAAATGTTTATATGATGGTGGGGTGTGGGGTAGAACATGGAAGGAGTGTTTGGCTAGACCAAGTGTATGAAGGGTGTAGACAAACTTTGGTGTGAGGCGGACGCTTCTAATTTGGATGCAGTTCTTAGAATCGATCGAACGGTCCAATTTTCTGCTCTTTTGGCTCCTCAATTCTTCCAAGCTTTATTTAGTACTTAAAAACACAAAATTAATTAGTACAAGTATTTATTCTTCAAAACAAAGGAAATACAGAATCTGGGATAATATATGATTTTAAAGCGCAAAAGATGAGTTAAATGCCAATAAAAAGGTGTAGAAATATGCACTATTTGGCACTCATCATCAATGCAATCAAGAATGTTCAAAAGGAAAATTGACAATAAGGAAGTGTAGCTTAGAAGAGGCCGTCCAGCAGATTATAGTTCCTTGAAAACATCATCTTCAACCTGGCGTGATACCTCTCTATCCTATCCTGGAAATTTTGAACCACCTGCTCCACCTTCTTTGACTCCGCAGCCAGAGCCTTCTCCTCCTCCAAGATAGCTTTCGCAGTAGGAACAAAATTCACGAGGATACCAGCTCGATCAACCTTGATGATATCAAGATACTGCCGTAACCACCCCACATTGAACTCCATGGATTTTCAGGTAGATACCATATTCTCCCACTTTTCGAGGTTTGATTCAGCAACGTCGCGAATGGAAATATTCTTCATCTCAGCAATCATGGGAAGAAGGCAGTTTACCGTAGTAACCAGTGCAGATGAGAAGTGCCGAACTACATTCTTAGTTGCAATGTGGCCATACTTTTTCCACACTTTTGTGTACAGAGGCACAATCTCCTTCCGCACTAAGAATCCACCGACATCTTGGTATCTGGAAGACAGGCATTTCATGTGTATGTCGAATGAAAGACCCGCATTAGGGTATTCGTAAGAAGAGATACCCAAATCAGCATCTTCAAGGTATACAGTGGCAGGTGTGTTCGAGTTTGAAGGAAGAGGAATGTTTAAGTCATCATCATCGATACCCGTTATGCATGTTCCAGTGAGTTATCTCTGCAAAAAGAAAGGATTATTCGCCTGATCATCATGAATAACAAGAAGCTGTGCGGAGAATAAAAAGAAAATAAAGACGGACCGGTATGATCTTCTTGACTCGGAGAACACAAGCAGGGGATTCATTATGAGGCCCAGACGCAGATCGTGCACGCTTAACAAAAGATCCTGGGTGGTATGAAGAAGATGATCCACCGTTGTTCGACATGATGAAATGGATTTTTTTCCAGAGAACCCTATTGTAAAATTGTAAAAAGTGGTTCAAATCTCCACGCACGCATATATGCTGAGGGAACCCTAAAGGAAGAGTAAAGCAGTTGCGGCGAAGCCTACCCGATATATGAGGATTCAACACCGACCAAGTCATACTTTCTTTCAAACCCTAATCAAAGATTGGGAGAACAACTAGAGGTGAACGATTTGGCCAGTACAATGTGTAAACACCCACGCCAGGGAATCCCAGTAGAAGAAGAATTATATTCCAGGCTCAAACGCTTAAGGGAGGAAGTCGGTCCCACCAAGGCCCGTGGTCACGCATGCATGGAGGATTTCCCACGATTGGTCAGAGCCCCTCCAGGTAGATTTCCCTCATCCTGTCTTCTTATATTATATATGTCACCATCTCATGCCTACCACACAATATTGTAACCATTATGCACTAGGTAGGGGACTTAATGTTGATAGTAGATTTTAGTTCAGGGCTAAAGTTGTAAAAATAATATTTTGTACAGGCGTCCTGTAAAGGATAAGGCTATTTGATAAGTGATGAATACTTCTTCGCTTTATTGATTCACCTAGAATGGAGCATGTAGCAACAATCCCCAAATATTCTGTGAATCTCAGCATTCTAGTTAATGCATAAATTCCTTGTATCTCCTGTGTTGTTCTTAGCAGAACTCTCATTGTTGGTGCGGTATGATGAATGACTGTTACTCTCAGCAGAGTAGCATGAATATCCAAGTACCAACAGTAAGGCATGCACGAAGTACCCGTATAGGCTACACTATTCTCTAACAAAGAGAACCATCTCTCGGAGTGTTATACTATCCCGATTGAGCATCCGGACTGTCCATATCAGTCTAGAAATGATCACAACCATCCAAATTCACCAACATGATTGGATGGCCCAGATAAAATCCATAACCCCTAAGCAGGTATGGAGTATTCACCACCGACCCAATGTGGGCTCCACATGGTCGGCTTCCCCAAGAGGATAACATAGCTTATTAATACGTCCAGCCAAGGTAGCACGGACATGAAACCCTAAATTAGGGTTTGTGGCACATTACATGTGTCGCAAAACAGTCTCAACCATCCATCTTCGCAGGCATATATGGAGGGTGTAGATGTAGATTCAAAGGGCTCAGAGCATGTCAACACAATCATCATGGGCCCGCCTATACATACGACCAATCGTTCAAGACCAACCATGGTTGGTCATCCCAATTCGTGCGCCCAAACAAGGTATGACGCACGGCTGATGAACCCTAATTATGGTTTGTATCGATCACGAGCGTCCATCTTCTCCTGCACGAATGAAGGGTCCAAGATTAGACTAAGCAGGTCCGGTGCACATCAACATGACTACCGTGAGACCATATATCTCCTCACCCGATCGTCCAAGGCATACCATGCCTGGTTATTCCAAATCGCACGCCCAAACTAGCGTGGTCACACTTCCCGATCACAAACTGATCTAGACCACTCAACTTCGCCGGACAAATTGAGTGGCTTAGATCACGTTTCTATGGGACAGTAAGGTATAGGCGTGAACACTAGCCTACCACCTACACGCCAAACTAATCGGCTAAGGATTTGTAGCGTCTTAATTCATTGAGTATTCAAAACTGGACTAGGTCCCTAAAGATTGTAGTATTCTTCGTTAACAAAATTATGGTGTGTGTTTCACTTTATTTCCGTATTTTAATTATTTTTATATTATAATTAAAGTAAATACACTTGTACGTTAACTAGGCACTTGATATTTGCCTTATAAGGTTTTACTATTATCAAGTGAATAGTTTGTTGTAGTATTTTCTCGATTTCATATCCATAGACGATCACACAAAGTGTATTGGATTTCTTCACTTGACTTTGATATTCTCACATTGTTAGGCCAGTCCGGACTAACCCTATTTCAAGTGGATACTATGTTGAAATATTCCTTGAGTGATTGTTGCTCCAAGAGGTTTATATACGGTAGAGATTGAATAGGTTGTGATCAATTAAAAAGATTTGGTGTATTTGGGTACCCTCGTCTTTTCATCCTTGCCACCACATTTTTGTTCTTCATTAACTTCTTGCTCATGACTTTCTTCTTCAACAACTTCTTTATCACCGCCTCCTTCTTCAGTTTGTGTATCAGAATCAGATTCTTCTTGTGTTGGTTCCTCCGCTGAGGTGGTGGGTCATTGATGCAAATCTTTTTGGCTTTACTCCCCGATCCCCTTCGATGGGAAGTATTTAAATTTTGACCACCCTCTCGAAGAGGTCTCAAACTCTGAGGAGAATCAAATTCATTTTTCCTATTATATTTCTTTTCGGCTTGCTTTTGTTGCTTTCCCTTGTTTTGCCTGAAGAATACGGAGATAAGAGACAAACAATAATGGATTTGAATGCATATTTTTGAATTCAAGGTATACAATCGGTATACTCGATACATATTTAAAATCTGATTCCTAACATAACACATAACAATCAGATTATATAAGTGCTCATGTAATCCGATTCTAACAAAAAAAAGGAAAAAATAATTGGGCATTTTCTCTTACAAGAATCGGTTTACTCGATACACATGTAAAATCCGATTATATCATTACAATAAACAATCGGTTTTTATAAGTGCTTATGTAATCCGATTGTGGACTAAGTAAATAAGAATTCAAAGGCTACACAACCGGATTTAGTGGACACATATGTAATCCGGTTCTAACAAAAAAAAATTATAGTAACTGAATCGGGCTATGTGGACATTAACACTGTCTGATTCTGGTTCAAATTTCTCGAACCAGAAAACACATGCAGGACAATCGGGGTATGTAACCAAGAATATCAACCGTTTCTAAACACAATCGGTTCACAAGTACATTAACATGATCTGATTCTGGGAAACCCGAAAAATTTTGATTTCAAAATTTTCGATTTTTGAGCAATCGCATGTTACTAAAACCTAGTTTAGAGGATTGGGTTGATAGAAAAGTACCTGATTCGACTCATTTCCTCCTCTTGTGCGATAAAAGATGCTTCATCTTCCTCAACCATTTTCTTTGTTTTGTTTCGAATCACTTCAACAATTCCAGAATTATTTTCACTAGGAAATTTCATGTTAGTAGGATGCTTCACCCGCGTTGGTTTCGACGCCATTTTATAGAAAAAAGAAGCGATTAATCGTTTTTGGATCGTCGATAATTGACGATGTTTTAGTTTCAAAAAAAAAGGGAGAAGAAGAGAAGAGAGAATTGGTTTACAGAGGGATACAACAATGAAATTGATTTTGGTTTTAGGTTTTATTATTAAGAATTAATGGTGGTAAATTGGTAGTACTAATATTTTTTAGAGGGTAAACTGGTAGTTTCAGCAAATTTAGACACCCCTTATCATTTCCTATTGGGTAGATGAAGTAATTTATAGGACCCAAATAATCACACTAGGCCCCAAATTAGCCAGGATCTATTTGGAGATGGAAGAAGTATCATAGATGTTTGGCATATGCTCCTCTTACAAAGTTGTACATACCTACTAAAAATGAGTGTATTCCGAATCACTAAACCTCGTAATCCACCGATCTTAATTTCAATGGTTAAAAATCCATTGATTTACAATGGTTCATTTTCAAAGAAGTAGATGGTGTCGAAATATGCTCCTTTTCGGTGTAAACATGGAGTTTCGTAGAGAAATATATCCTTAAAAAAATAGCTTCAAATCCATTATCGTTTGATTTTTATTCACAAAAATAATGTCCAAAGTGTAAGATAGTGTGGAAAAATTACGAGGGATCCTACCTCACTATAAAGTGGTAAAAGTAGCTTTTTGAAACAATATTTTTATGTCTATAGGCATTGGGAAAATAATTCCCTATATTTATAGGGAATTTCAAACAAAGACTAGAACTAAACGTAGTTTAAAATTTGAGATAGTGTTTAAAACACTCACAGTTTGGTGTTTGGTGTTTGAAACGCATCCCATACTTGTGGTGTTAGAATTAAGCGGCACTCTTAGTTTGAAAAACATCTAGTGTACAAAGGTCTCGACGATAGTTGGGGGGCAGTTTAAAACCAAGCCTAATTTTAGGGCATAGTTAAAACTGATCAATCAGATGTATTTTAAACAATAGTTGGGGAAATTTGAGTAAGGCCCCACCCATGGGTTACCAATAAAACCAAGCCCCTAACTAAAATATTTTTAAAATCAGGCCCCGAATTAAATATAGTTTTGAAATGACTAGATTAACCTTGAGTATATAATTGTACAAAACCTTTTCTACCAGACAAACTGTTTCTTTTTACAAGTTTAGAAGAGAGAAAATAGATCTCATCTTCTCCAAAAACCATTCGAGAAAACTAAGGAAAAAAATCGAAAACCAAAATCAAAATTCAATTGAAAGTTGAAAAACCACAAGCGAATCAAAAACCGTAAACGTAGAAGAAACTTAGATTTTTAAGGCTTCACGAAGAAAATATTGAAGAACGAAGATTATAATTGAGAATAAAGAAGAAGAAGTGTTCATTATGTAGGATCTGAATATCGCAAGAGGGACACAATTGCGAAGTTTGGCTAACAACACATTGCGAGCGTCGCAGAATAATTTGAAGAATGACGTAACAGGTGACGATTGCAGAAACATGAGAAAAGTGTGACGATTCTGCGATGATTATAGCGCTTGCGAAGATTGACAATAGAATTATTGCGAGAATATCGCAAGTCAGATCCTAAAATAAAGGACAGATTAGCTGTCATCCATTATGTAATTTCCTATTTAAAGAGTTGAACAAGCGTAAGGAAGGAGAGAGATCTTTTTCGAGTGTTGAGCAAGTCATTAGGAGAGAGAAAGTTAAAAGAGCGATTATATTCTTGTTTTCTTCTATTTCTTGTAATATTTCTGTGAATCAATTAGTAAAAGTGTTGTTCTTAATCTTTTAAAGATGTGTTGATTATGATGAATTCTTGTGAGGGGTGTAGTGTGGGATTTCCTGCTACTACATATTGGCGCTAGAAACAGGGACTCTTCCTTGTTGATAGTGTGAAAATTAATATTGTGATTCGAAAGAATTTGAAGCAGTTTGTGATAGATTTCATATAATTTTCAACAATTCATTGAGGTTGAAGAGATGGCTAGAAGAAGAAATGCTTCAAGATAACCAACAACTGTTAGGAGGAGTAAGAGACTTGCTGGAGAAAGAAGAAACGAAACTAGAGAACCTTCAAGAATGAATACAAGAAATGATGGAGAAAATCAAATTCAACAGCCAATTCAGCATACACCAGCGCAAAATAGAACTATGGATTATGATAGAGTGAGTATACACACATGACAGTCAGATTCAGCAGGTGAAGCGGAAGAGGAGCAACAATTAAGAGACGATAGGCGAATAGAGGAAGATCAAGAATTAGTTGGAGGAATAATTCATGGAAATGGTGAAGTAGAAACATTAGAGGAATTGAGACAAAGAATACATGAAGAAAGGAGAGTAGAAGCAGAAGAGCGTGGTAATTTGATAAGACAGAATCATGAATTGAGAATTGATAATGGAGAATATGAGACTACAAAATAGAAGGTCAAGAAGTACTACACGATCAAGTTCAAGATCAATCAGAAGGGAAGAAAGACAAAACTCATTTGTAGAAAATATTGATGGAAATATTCGGCAAGAGATGCAAAATTTATATGAAGAACATCGCAAAAATAGAGAAATGATTGAAGATCGATACATTCCACATGGCGGAATTCCACAAAACAGGCAGCATCAGGAACGAAATAACCAAGGTGATGAAGAAAACCAAGAAGAAGGAAGAAGAATATTACATAGGAGAGAAAATCGCAGAAATGAGCAAGTAACTGAAGAAGAAATTGAGAGACATTATGCTGAACAAGCACGTTTAGCCTGCGAGAGAGAGAGATTGAGAGCAGTAGTGGAGGAAAGAGAATTCCAAGAAGCAATACGTCAGAACAACCATGATAATCGAGAAAGAAGACGTGAGCAAAACCGCAACAATGGTAATATCAATGAAGAATTTGACAGAATACAAAGAAGAATCGAAAGGCAACAAAGAGAATTGATAAGGAGTGAGCAAAATCGCAGAGGAGAAAATGAGAGATATAATGGTGTGCGAATTTATAAAAGAAATAAAAGAGAAGATCGCAGAAAAAGACAAGAAGAAAATACTGGGGAAGGAAATAAAACTCTCGCAGCACAAGACATGCAAGAATGCAGGAGAAGAGAAGCAGAATTGAAGAGACCAATGGAACCAACGTCCGGGGTAAATGAACAAATATTAATAGAATTGGAAGAAATGATAGGAATGCTGAATAATAGGAGGGAAGGAGGTAGGAGACAATTGGATGAAGCCATAGAAGAAGCTGCGAAAACTCCGTTCTCACAAGAAGTACAATTAGGAGGAATACCGCCAAAATGCAGTTTGCATGCGTTAACCAGCATCTTTGATGGAACAACTTGTGCGATTCAACACATTAAAGCTTATGAGAGATGTATGTTACAATGGGAGAATCATGATGATGTGTTATGTAAGGATTTTGCATCAAGTCTAACAGGAAAGGCGCTAAAATGGTTCGAGGGATTGGCCAGGAATACTATAACATCTTTCAATCATTTACAGACTACATTCTTAGGGGCATATATAACTAACAACTCCTCGCGACCAGGGATAGAAGATGTATTTGGATTAAAGCAGAGGATTGGAGAAAGTTTGAAGCATCTAACCATAAGATGGAAGAAAATGCGTAATGAGATGGCTGGACGTGTGGATGAGAGATATCTCATTTTATCCTTCATCAATGTAATGTTCGCAACTAATCTGCTATACATTCAAATTTTTAGAATCAAAAATACAATCACAATGACTGAACTACGGGAGCTACAGGAGGAGTACATTGCTCTTGAAGAAAAACAGAATGAAATGGAATCATATCATGTTGAAAATACAATCTCATCATCAGTGAATGCGAGTTTTCTACCAAAATTGATAAACACAGTTGCGAGCACTTCGCAGGTCCAACAAGAAAATAAGAATGATAATCAACATAAGTTGGTAGTTATGGGAAGCAGGGATCAAGAAAAATTCGACAGAGAAAGAAATTTTTATAGATGAAAAGAATGGAGGCTTTTCAGACAGATATGAAGAAATAAAAGTAAATAATGAGAAATAATCCGCCTTGTCCTTTTAAGCGACATTTCTTCTTCTTTTGTTCCAAATGACTCCAAAGTACATAAACACTCAAAAACAAACATAAGATACATATTTTACAAGAAAACTTAGCAAAGAAAGCATAAACAATAGATAAATATCAAGGTTTTTTAGACACCTATCAAGTACAAAGTCGTGTCAGTACAGAGAATATGAAAAGATGAACAGTTGCGGCATTTAGAAAAATAATTTCTCATGACATTCTCCCCTTCGCAGAGAAGACATGAGAAGAGGCAAGATGTAGGATATGAATATCGCAAGAGGGACACATTTGCGAAGTTTGTCTAACAACACATTGCGAGCGTCGCAGAATAATTTGAAGAATAACGTAACAGGTGACGATTGCAGAAACATGAGAAAAGTGTGATGATTCTGCGATGATTATAGCGCTTGAGAAAATTGACAATAGAACTCTTGCGAGAATATTGCAAGTCAGATCCTAAAATAAAGGAAAGATTAGCTGTCATCCACTATGTAATTTCCTATTTAAAGAGTTGAACAAGCGTAAGGAAGGAGAGATATCTTTTTCGAGTGTTGAACAAGTCATTAGGAGAGAGAAAGTTAAAAGAGCGATTGTATTCTTGTTTTCTTCCATTTCTTGTAATATTTTTGTGAATCAATTAATAAAAGTGTTGTTCTTAATCTTTTAAAGATGTGTTGATTATGATGAATTCTTGTGAGGGGTGTAGTGTGGGATTTCCTGCTACTACACATTAATTAATTTTAATTCATTTTGCTGAAGTTCTAATCTTAATTGTTAGGTTTCGTAGAGTTCATTGATTAATTTTAATCCGTTAGTAAATCTTCAATCAAGATTCGACTGATTATAGTTTATCAATTTATTTGAGTTTCGATGAACTCTTGGAATTTGATAAGGAGATTATTCGCTTCAACATATTTGAAGACATGCGTAATCCTGGTGATGTTCACTCCACTTTCTATTTTGATGTTATTGGTTTGTTAGCACAACAAATATTTGATTTGAATGGTGAAGATGAACTTGGATTTGTGTTACGTAATAGCATTGATTTAGACATTCACAGATAGAAGAACATGCACGTTGAATTATCCAAAGAACTGGTAGAGATGTGTGGTGCTTTAATGACACTACAAGAAATGAAAACGGTAATATATTATATTCGTTACCTGTAACTAATGAGGTTACTTTACCTTCTATTGTGCAAGCACCGAAACTAGAACTGAAGCTGCTTCCGGAATACTTAAAGTACGCGTACTTGGGTGATAAAGAAGAACTTCCAGTGATTATTACAAATAACGTCTACCGAGGGTTCTGAAAGAGCACACAACCCTATTGGTTGGACAATTGCCGATATCAAAGGCATTAGTCCATCCATGTGCATGTATAAAATCCTAATGGAAAATGATATTAAGACGGTATGTGATGTTCAGCGTAGGCTTAAACCCCCAATGATGGAGGTCGTGAAGAAAAAGATCCTCAAATTGCTAAGTGTGGGGGTGATTTACCCAATTTCTGACAGAAAATGGGTTAGCCCGGTTCAAGTGGTGCCTAAGAAATCAGGTGTCACTGTTGTTAGAAATCAAAATGACAAACTTGTTTTAAACTGGATGGAGAGTGTGCATAGACTATAGAAAGCTTAATACAACAATCCAAAAGGATCACTTTCCTTTGCCTTCCATAGATCAGATGTTAGAGAGGTTAGCAGAACATTCACATTATTGCTTTTTGGATGGTTATTCGAGGTACAATCATATTTTTATTGCACCAGGGGATCACAAGAAGATTACTTTTACTTGTCATTTTAGTACGTTCGCATATAAACAAATATTTTTTGGTCTCTGCAATGCGCCTACCACTTTTCAGAGGTGTATGGTAAGTATATTTTCTGACTACGTGGAACGCATAATTGATATATTTATGGATGATTTTAGTGTTTATGGCAATTCATTTTTATTTGTTATCTTGAACTCATGCTTAAAATATGCATAGACACTAACCTTGTTCTTAATTGTAGTTGGAGCCATTTTGGGTCAAAGAGTATACGAGTTGTCTCATGTGATTTATTATGCATTTAGGACTCTAAACGATGTGCAAATTAACTATTCTACCACCGAGAAATAATTTCTGGTTATAGTGTTTTCACTAGAAAAATTTAGATCATACTTGGTGGGTACAAAAGTGATTGTATATCCTGATCATGCAACACTTATGTACCTATTAAAGAAGAAAGAAGCTAAGCCAAGACTTATACGGTGGATACTACTATTACAAGAATTTGATTATGAAATCAAAGATAAAAGAGGTGTTGAGAATACTGTTGCAGATCATCTTAGTAGACTAGTTGTTTCCGAATAAGAACCTCCTTTACAAGATCGTTTTCGAGACGAACAACTTTTCTTTATTGAAGATTCAACACCTTGGTACGCGGACATAGTGAATTACTTGGTAACAAGGAAAGTACCTAGTATAATGTCTAATTTTCAAAAGCTTAAGCATAAGAAAATATCCAAGAAGTATGGGTGGGATGAGCCATACTTGTGGAAATACGGTTCTGATCAAATAATTCACAGGTGCGTACCTAATTCTGAATTTTAATTTATTCTTCATTTTTGTCATACTTATGCATGTGGTGGTCACTTTGGTTCTAAATGTACCGCTTTCAAAGTACTTGAGAGTGTATTTTATTGGCCTACTCTATTTGAGGATGCATATATTTTTTGCAAATCTTGTGATAGATGTCAAACAATGGGCAATCTAGGTGCTCGAAATCAAATGTCACTCACACCAATTCTTTCTGTAGAAGTATTTGATATGTGGGGTATTGATTTTATGGGTCCTTTTGTCAATTCTAATAATGGAAAATTTTATATACTTCTTGTTGTGGATTATGTTTCGAAATGGGTGGAAGCTAAAGCCACTCATATTAATGATTCTCAAGTTTTATGTGAGTTTGTGAAGGAATATGTTATCTCTATACATGGTACACCAAGAGTGGTTATCAGTGACGGAGGCTCACATTTTCAGAACTCTTTTTATTCCTTACTCAAGAAGTACAACATAAGTCACAAGGTCGGTACGACATACCACCCATAAACTAGTGGGAAAGATGACATCTCAAACCAAGAGATTAAATCCATTCTTGATAAAACTTTTAACACTACACGGAAATATTGGAGCTTTAGGCTTAACGATGCGCTTTGGGCATATAGAATGGCATACAAGACACCGATTGGTATGTCTCCATATCGATTGGTTTATTCCAAAGCTTGTTATCTTCCGGTTGAACTTTAGCACAAGGCTTATTGGGATATAAAGATTTGCAACATGGATATAGGATCAGAATATCGCAATAGCAACACACTTGCAAAATCTTTATCGGCAACGCTGCGAAGACGTCGCAGAGTGATTTCAGAAATGACATAACAGATGCCGATAGCGTAAACATGAGAAAAGTGTGATGATTTAGCGAAATTTAGGATGTTTGCGAATTTTAACATTTGTAATCTTGCGAAATACCGCAAGTCAGATCCGAAAATAAAGGATAGATTAGCTGTCATCCACTATGTAATACCCTATATAAAGAGATGAATAGGCTTAAAGGAGGGAGAGATAATTTTTGGAGTGTTAAGAAAGTTTTGAGAAGAGAAAAAGTCCAAAATAGTGTTTTATTCTTGATTTTATTTCCTTCTGGTAAAATTTCTAGATTCAATTAATAAAAAATGTTGTTATTAATCTTAAGAAATATGTTGATTGTTATGAATTCTTGTGAGGGATGTAATGTAGGATTTCCTGCAACTACATAATGGAACTAGAAACAGGGACTGAAGGTTGAAAGTTGTTGAAAAAACAAGATTAAAAGATTGTTATTGAGACTGTTCAAACCAAGAAGGTAATGGAACAAATCAGCAAACCAGTTAAGAAAAAGATAATTAAAATCAATAAAGATAACAGAAGGATGGAGTGTAGCATAATCACAAAAACAATTATTAATAAATTTCATGAAAACATCAAAGGAATAATACATAAACGAGATTTTGAAGGAAATAAGATTATGATGGTGGAAAAGGTATCACCCTTGAAGGATTGGGAAAAGCAGAAAATTACGTTCATAGCAGCAGAGATGCCACGAGAAAATTTGAACGACACATCTCCTTTGGTGATCATAGTAACCACACGGAAAGAAAAGGGGAAATTCGCAAAAAAATATGGAAGAATGGGCGGTGAACATAACTATGGTGGATACGGGAAGTTCGGTGGATATAATATTTTATCATGCATATAAAGGAATGGGATACAAAGATGAAGAAATGTCTTGTTCAACATATCATATCCATGGATTTGGAAAATCAACAACAAAACCTAAAGGAGAAATAGTGGTGCGAATTTCTCTAGGAGAGATTAAAACACAGGTGACACTATGTGTGGTGGATATTGGAATCACCGTATAATATGTTATTAGGAAGACCATGGATACACGCAATTAAATCCGTAGCGTCGACATTGCATCAATGCATTAAATTTCCCATGCCAAGTGGGATTGGAGAAATTAGAGGAGATGTTGATAGCGCAAAATTATGTTATCAAATTGAAGTGAAGCATTATGAAGGATGTGCAAAGAAGCGAAAATTTTGGAGGAAGATGACAAGAGAAGCGAGGAAAGAAGAAGATTTTAGAATTTACATGATAAGAGTAGAGGAAGGAAAAGGGATACCCAGCGAAATTCTGGAAGGAAGAAATGAATGTGCGAAAATGATAAAAGAACCAACACCTATGGGAGAACCTAAGGCCAGTTACACCGCGGCAGAACCAACAAAGGAAGTGAATGTTGGAACTAAAGAAGAACCCAAAATACTAAGAATTGTGACCAAAATGGAGGCAGATGAATAAGAAAAAACTATTAGTATTTTGCGAAAATACAAAGATATTTTTGCATGGAACATGGATGAGATGCCTGGAATAGATCCGTCTGTGGCGTGTCATAGGTTGGAGATTGACAAAAGTGCAAGACCCTTTAAACAAAGAATAATAAAAATCGTGACATCATATCATCCCCAAATAGAAGAAGAGTTACAGAAGATGCTTGATGCAGGAATTATAAGACATGCTAAATACCTAGAGTGGATAGCTAACATGGTCGTAGTCCCAAAGAAAAATAAGGGGACTAGAATCTGTATAGACTTTACTGATCTAAACAAATATTGTCTGAAAGACAGTTTCCCATTACCAGATATTCCACAAATGGTTGAATCAGTGGCGGGAAATGATAGAATATCTTCTTTAGATGGATATAAAGGCTATAATCAAATTCCTCTCGCTGAAGAAGATCAAGAGCATACTATTTTTTCGCTATGAGGGAGGCAACCCACCGGTTTTGTATTTATATCTCTTATCTTTTATCATATTTGAATTTCTTATCTTAATTTTTCTTTGGATGAGACAATCATATTGAGGACAATGTAAAATTTAAGTGTGGGGAGCATTTAGTATCATATCATATGCATATATATGATTAAGAAAAACATACGGTAGTTACCTAAAATCGGTGAGATGCTAAAATAGGATTCTAGGGTTTCTGAAAGTGATTTACGGGAGGTTGAGCACGAACAGTCTTCGCCTAAACCACGTACAGTAGCCGTTCAAAGGCTGTTTCAGTCACATTAGAGGTTTAGGGATGGTTTTAGGGAGGGAAGAAGACGAAGAGAGAGATCATATAATTCTAGTGTTTAAAAAAGAATTGCTCTGAGAGGTTTTGATAAAGATCGTGATAGCTTGGAGAAATAGAGGACCTATTTATAGCTAAATTCTCTAATCTCGGGTCGGTGAAGATAAGGATTGCTTTTCGTGCTGTGCGGAGCAATTCTCACGTCTCTTCAGGAATAGATAGAGATAAACTAAGTTGATTTTATCTCATTATTCCACCGCCTTTACTCTCTTCTGCGGTGAGAAATAAGCTGGGTATTTCTCACATGTGCCGTAGACCGCCAGACCAAAACCCTAATTGTTATTCCCCCATTTGTGTGAAGATGAGTCAACCTTTGTTATGATGTGTTGAGAGGGAGAAATATTCTCTTTAGACGAGTTGGCTAAGATAGAGATATATTCTCTCATTTGTGAAAATGACTAGGATGAGCCACGTGAAAAGGCATGGAATGCCTCAGGAATCGTGTGCAAAGTGTGAGAGGAACCGAGGTTGAGATCCCTCTGTCCATGGACGATCACATATGTCATGTAGAGACCGTATTATTGCTTTTGGGTCCCTTTGTTGAGCATGCGGAGCTCAAGAGAGCTTATCCACGTTTTTGGATAGACATGTATAGTTCATGCTCAATTTACTAGTCGTGAGTGAGTTTGAGTGGATGACAAATAGTCTTGTGACCTAGGTAAGGCGTGTGCCTATTATGGGGAATATTCGTCCATGTATGTTATTTCCCGAGATATTTGAATCTCACTGATATTTTTCGGAGAGATGTAAATCTCTCCTAGATTGTAAAAATAGATGTGAACCTTTTTGAGATTTTGTAGAGAAATGTGAATCTCTCCGGGATTTTGAGAAGAGATGTGAATCTCTTTTAAATTTTGCGGAGAGATGTGAATCTCTCTGGGTTTTTGCAAAGAGATGTGAATCTTTCTATGATGAGTATATAGATGGTTACGAATCGTTCAGGCGCGAAATTGCAATCCACTTGAGGAGTCCCCGAATTGATGCTTGGTATTTGCTTGCTCTGATTCTGGACTTCGAATCAACTACGGATTTGGGATCTTTCTGGGATTTTTTGTTAGGAGACGTTAGTAGCCTGACAATTGATCCTTCATGAAGTAAAATTCCATTTTGAGAGACTAGACTTGTGAATTAGGGTTTTATTGATCAAAACCCTTACTTCTTTATTATGTGCAACTCTGAGCTTGGAATTGACCCTGGACTTGGAATCTTTTTAGGTTTTTGCATTGGGAAGTGTCGTCGGAATGGGAATATAGTCTTGTAGAGATGAAATTACCATTTTTGTCGAATGAGATTTGCAAATTAGGGTTTACTTGGACAAAACCCTAATTTCCTCTCTTTGTGCATCCTTGAGCTTCCGAGTTTTTGCAAGTGAGTATTTGGGGAAGAGAGGGATTTGAGTGTCTTCCTGGATGTCTGTGAGGTTGGAAAAATCCTATGAGAATAAATTGGCACTTAATTTTGAAGTTACTGAGTCCCTATCCCATGTAAATTCTGAATTTAGGCTTGTATTGCGCCTAAACTCTAATTTCTCTTTTTGTCTGCATCTGACTCCTTTAGACACTCTAGAGATGCTTGGTAGGTGAGCATATGTCTTGAAGGGTTAGCACCTTGTATGATGAGAGCTTGTTCAATCCTTTATATTAATCAGACACCAATTTTCCGAGAGAAAATGCCTATCTTTGAAACCAAGGGTATTTTCGTCAAAAACAATATGAGCCTGATTTTTTATGACATGAAAGACTTAGTGAGATTCCTTTGGCATGGTCACATCTTGAGAGAGGGATAGAGGCGCATGTCTTGTCTTGGTTTTGAAAATTATGAACTCAAACTTCCCTGTTTGAGCTAAATTCCCTTTATTTTCTCTGAAATTCTGCTTTTCAGGATTCCGTTTCAATACCGTTCTTCTTAGAACACTTAGAGAACTCAATATTCACGTGTATTAGGTCTTTGGAATGAGTATATGAGAGCTTGGTCGGTCTATGATTGTATTAGGGCTTTTTTCTTTGAAAATACACAGAATTGCGAAATAAGGGTATTTTGGTCAAAATACTTTATAAACTCGTTTTTGTTGAAGAGTAATGAGCTGAAAGGGGTTGAGAGAGGTTTATATAACCGTCCAAGAGAATGGGGAGAGGCTCGGTCCTTTCTCTTTTAGAATAAATCCCTTTTCCGTAAAATTCTTGAAGTTAGGGTTATTTTTCGTCAAAACCCTAATTCCCTTCGACTTTAATCCCTCTGAAAAAATCCCGAGAGAATAAGTGACGTCCCAATCGATTAGGATAGAATTATCACCCATGGAAATGGATTGTTCACGGCTTGGAGGAATTTTTAGAAGAAAGAAAACCCTTAGTTTCCTTATTTGATCCAAATTCCTCTAATTTCCTCTTTTAGCTCTAATTCTTTTTTCCTTTTGCTTCAAGGCTTCCATTTTGAGATACAATTGAAAAGAGAACTATTTTTTTCACCACTATTTTTCATGCACTTGGCATGGAAGCCCGTCTACCCTTCGTCCACGAGTTTTGCTTGAATTCTAATTCATTATTTGAGCAGAATTCCTCTTTCTGTATGAATTGGCATTGCTGGAAACACGTTGATTATACTTGATGATTGAAATTAATTCTTGATACTTGAGTTTTAATCATGGAATGAATATTGATGAATGAAAACATCTTTATTTCCTTAGGTGATATCTATATTCTTCTTTGAAAACGATCGATATTAATCTTCAAAGTGATGATATAAAAGTTAGCAGAAGTATTGATGATCTTGAGTTCGTTGATGTAAATACCCATCCTTCGTTATTCATTGAGGTATCTTCGATAATTCTTGAGATTTATCTCTCCTTAATCATCTCTGATGTATACATCTTCGACCATTGAATAAATAGAAGTAGTCGTATATGTCAAGGATTCTCTCCATTTAGGTGTTTGTCATAAAACTTCAGATTTGAGACACTTAGGGAGAATGGATGTAAAATCTTCATAGAAACTCCGATTTGAGTCACCGACCCAAACTTTGAAATTTAAGAGAATAATATTTATAATGCAAGAAAGAATCACTTGATTCCGAGTTCGTTTGGTCAATCAAATCCATGTACACTTTTGACTTCAGAATTTCATATAAAAATTTCAGGAGTTTTTCATATTGGACTTACTTCTGTGTTGGGACCACATATCCTAGATCGTTTGTATGTTTGAGGAAGCCTTTTGATATATTATTGGGAATACATAGAAGAACATATTTTCTTTAAAAAGTACCCTGAAATTCCTTATTGTTTGTCATCAGTTTTCAAGTTTTTGCGCTGGAATATGCGGATGTATTTTTTCGAAAGGAGTCCTTGTTGCATTTGAACTCTTGATGTATTAAGACTCTTAGGAAATGATCTCTTGGAGTTTTATGACCTTATTAAGCCTCATTAGGTTACTATAGGTTGTGATTTTTTCCTCCCTTGGTCAGAGACATGCCCATCATTTGATTTATGTTTATACCCTTTGTCGTGAAGAAACGTATTTCCTTGATCCTTTGTTAAAGTATGGACCCAAACAAATCCACGAGTATCTATTTAGGTATGAGATTGATTTATTGATAAGTATAGGACTCTAGGCATGAGGGTATGCTTTAAGGGATTAGGAGAAGACAAGGCTTGAAGAGATTAGGAGACGACAAGGCTTGAAGGGATTGGATGTGACAAAGCTTAAAGGGACTGTATGAGGACAAGGTCTTAGGGGAAAATACCAGTCTTCATATAAATCAAACCATAGTCCTGTGTTGTAGCTCCCTTGATTTTGTAGCCTTATATGATCTCCTTTTTCTTTGTAGAGTACTCATCATGGTTAGAACGAGTTCGACCTTGGTAGAATACGGATGAGGCGGGAGACGGATTATATCATGAGAATGATAACTCTGAACGGTCTTGCTTCAGATGATCTTGTAAACCTGGGAAACTTGGTGACAACCTGTGATAATCTTTGCTTTCAATATGAGGTGGTTGCGAGTGGCTTAATTCTATCAGGATCCGTCGGGGTGAGTTGAGTTCAGGTCCTCGTATTTTAGAGAGTTTCTTAATCTGGAATGAAGCATGGTAGATGGAGATCTGGAACATGCAAAGAAGGGGGCTCGAGATGCAGAGTCCAAAGTAGAGAAGTTGAACATGATGCAAGAGGTTTTCTTTAGGGGCCTCTGTTCTTTAGGGTTGATATTTTCATTTTCTGAAACTTTTCTGTATGCATCTGGAAAAGGAAGAAGACCCTCATGAGTACTTAATTTGTGAAAACCCTAGATGGCTCTATTGCATATGAGAGTAGGTGAAAACCCTAAGTAAAATTCGTAATAGGAAGTCCTTTCTTGTGTGATCTTCACTCTAGAGGTTGTAGAAACTTCGTTTGACGTCCGATTTCAGTGGTTGACCCCAACTATCGAAAAAAATAGACATGCCTTTCATATATTATAGAAAATATTAATATATGGAGATTTTTTTCAGGTGATAAGTCCACGTGAAGTTGAACTCGTAAATATACGTTTTTACAGCAGCTATATATTCCTTCAAGTGTGTTGATGATATATCTTGGACCATATTTCGAAACATCATTCCATTTTAACACATGGTAGGAGAGACATAGACATATATTTTTCATCAAGGGCATGTTGTCGAATTCTATACACATTTTTCTCAGTTCGTTGAGTTATGTGACTAAAGTATGTGTCACATCTAAGTAGAGTGGGAGCTATAGACTCCTCCTCAAACAGATTGCGAACCCTAGTTTGGCTCATACGTGCGTTTATTGTCGAGGGATAATTTGAATGCTTCTTTTACTTGATATAGTCATGTGACACGCGTATAAAACCCTAAAACATCTTATCTTCAGTTAGGATCCGGGACATAGTTACAATTGCTGAGTATAGAGAAGATGTTGATGGAGGATAATTTGACGAGACCGGGGAGATATGCGAGATTTCTCGAGTCATAGATAAGTCCCTTCATGATTTTGAAGGAAGATCTCTAGTCACCTAATCCCAAGTAATAACATGTTGTGTTGTGGGTTTGGGGAGTTGAATGGTCTTGATGTGTCCCGATTTTTTGAGACTCTTGCTTTGATCATTTCTAAATCTGTTATATGAAAACTGGATGTCTGGGGCACATCATGTTGTCCATGCAGGTGTGTGACACACGATTCTTCGTTAGTCCCCATTTTGATATAAGACTAGGGATTCCCATTGACTCGGGACGCTTGGAAAATAAAGTAAGATTCTTGTATCATATGAGATTGAGTCTTCAAGGCGCGCAAACAATAATCTGTGGATTGGATACATCTGTGGAGAGTCATATCGAGATACTACCGTATGTGTCTTTGTGGACAAGATGAAGTTGTTGTTCTGCCTATACAAGGTGTCTTGACAGGGATGCATGTGAACTCTGTAGAAAAACTATCCGTTGAGATTTATTCTTCTTTTAGGAGGATGCTCAACCGAACTTGTGAGTAGTATATTCCTTCTGTTACCAGTAGGGTAATAGATATATTCAGGTCCAACTGCGCAGTCGATTTTTGTTTGTTTCATTGATGGAAGAGTTTTCTTGTAATATGTTAGGTAATTATTTTCGTGGAGGAGTCGTGTTTTGACATGAAGAAATTGTATGTGATCGTTATATCTTATCTGTCGCTCATCGCGTCTGAGCTTGACTCATGAAACAACCTGTCAAGTGGATTTTCTCGATAGTAGAGACTTTGACCGAGGGAATTGCTAGTATGCATCTGAATGAGTAACGTGTATCCTGAAGCTATGGTCTCGGATCCTTCTCTTGTTTCACTTCAGTGACAGTAGCTGGTTGCAGCTGTATGTCGAGTAACGATGTTTTATCTGAATTATTGGCCTCACTTCAGATTTCTTTTCCATTGGTAGGTTCAGGTGCGAAGATATGCTCCTTCACTTCTTGGGTGAACTGAGGTCCCATCAGAAAATGATACTAGATAATCTTTAGTGTAGCCGAGATGGAGGCTCATCGAGACTTAGTCGTACAATTTCTAGGACTCCTCTTCTTTCTGATGGGATGGGTGTTGAGATAGCATATCGACCGGCGGCTTTGAATCTTCGGATAAGTATGAACTTTGTCCGAGCAATGTCTTGGAATCTAGTCTCATCTTACTTTGTCGCGTTCTGGTCATGATACTCTGAAACAGGAAAACGACAAGATGCATCTCGGCTGGCGATTTATGACCTTATGTGGATCTGCAACGCTTTTGTCTATGTCACGAATTTTTTGGAACCTTTATAAGTTTTCGCTAAGTTTATCCTGTAAACGATGAAAAAAAAATCCGACAGAAAAAGAACTATGTCAATCTGATACAGAATGAAAGAGTTATAAGTAAAATAGTAAAGTAATCAGTAAACTTCCTGAGTCCCCAGTGATCAGGTTGAGGGCCCTTGACCTAAACGAATTTTGGAGCATATATTTATCAGAATCTCCAAGTTTAAATCATCATCTAGTCTTGGAGAGAGATGGGGTCATCTGGATGGTTGCTCCTTTACTCTGTCGCATTCTTAATGAGCTACATCTTTTCCGGTGAGGCCGGTTGCGGAAGACTGGATCCCGTCCGTGCTATTCCAAATAGTTTTAATGTTCCTTCTCTAGGGAACATATACTCAATGTAATATTTTTCAATATTTTGTTGAGTCTTTGGATCTGTCCCTCATGGTGCAGTTGATGCTACTAGTCTCACTAGAGGGACAACTTTTAAAGTCAATGGCCATAGATTGAAGCCATATTATGCAAAGTTTCCTACAAAGAACGTAGACGTATTGAATCTTAGGATTCACTCCCCCTGGAGGAGTAGCATAATTAGAATGCCAAGTCGAGCTGAGGACATTAAACTAAGAGCAACGAGGCATGCAACCCATCGGTTTTGTATTTATATCTCTTATTTTTTAATATTTTGTTAGTTTTTGAATATCATATTTGAATTTCCCATCTAAATTTTTCTTTGGATAAGACAATTACATCGAGGACAATGTAAAATTTAAGTGTGGGGAAGCATTTAGTATCATATCATATGCATATATAATGATTGAAAAAAAAATATTGTAGTTATCTAAAATCGGTGAGAGGCTAAAGTGGGATTCTAGGTTTTCTGAAAGTGAGTTATGGGAGGTTGAGCATGAACAGTCTTCGCCTAAACCATGCACAGTGGCCTTTCAATGGATGCTTCAGTCACATGAGAGGTTTATGGATGGTCTTAGGGAGGGAAGCAGACGAAGAGAGAGATCAAAAAATTCTAGGGTTTGAAGAAGAATTGCTCTAATAAGTTATGATAAAGATTGTGATAGCTTGGAGAAATAGAGGACCTATTTATAGCTGAATTCTCTAAGCTTAGGTCGGTGAAGATAAGGATTGCATTATGTGCCGTGCGGAGAAATTCTCATGTCTCTTCAGGAATAGATAGATATAAACTAGGTTGAGTTTATCTCATTATTCCACCGCTTTTACTCTCTTCTGCGGTGAGAAATAAGCCGGGTATTTCTCACACATGCCATAGACCGCCAGACCATAATTGTTATTCCCCCATTTATGTGAAGCTGTGTCAGCCTTTGTGATGTGTTGAGAGAGAAAAATATTATCTTTAGTCGAGTTGGCCAAGATATAGAGATATTCTCTCATTTGTGAGAATGACTAGGATGAGTCACGTGAAAAGGCATGGAATGCCTCAGGAATCGTGTGCAAAGTGTGAGAGGAACCGAGGTTGAGATCCCTCTGTCCATGGCCGATCACATATGTCATGTAGAGACCGTATTATTGCTTTTGGGTCCCTTTGTTGAGCATGCGGAGCTCAAGAGAGCTTATCCACGTTTTTGGATAGACATGTATAGTTCAGGCTCAATTTACTAGTCGTGAGTGAGTTTGAGTGGATGACAAATAGTCTTGTGACCTAGGTAAGGCATGTGCCTATTATGGGGAATATTCGTCCATGTATGTTATTTCCCGAGATATTTGAATCTCACTGATATTTTTCGGAGAGATGTAAATCTCTCCTAGATTGTAAAAATAGATGTGAACCTTTTTGAGATTTTGTAGAGAAATGTGAATCTCTCCGGGATTTTGAGAAGAGATGTGAATCTCTTTTAAATTTTGCGGAGAGATGTGAATCTCTCTGGGTTTTTGCAAAGAGATGTGAATCTCTCCAGGATTTTGCGGAGATATGTTAATCTCTCCGATATTTTGCAAAGAGATTTGAATCTCTCCAAGATTTTGTAGGGAGATTTGATTTGAATCTCTTCGAGATTTTGTAGGGAGATTTGAATTGAATCTCCGAGATTTTACAAGGGAGATTTGAATTGAATCTCTCCGAGATTTTGCAGGGAGATTTGAATCTATCCGAGATTTTGAAGAGAGATTTGAATCTCTCCGAGATTTTGCAGAAAGATGTGAATCTTTCCGAGATTTTGTAGACGGATCAAAATATCTACGAAGATTTTCTTAACAGATTCAAATCTCTCTGTGGTCAGCTGGGACTCGTCCTAAAGAGAGATAAAATTATTTGTATGCCCGATTAGTGTCACCGCGCGACTTTGGCTCACTTATCTTTGACCATCTTATCTTGTAGAGATGTGCTAGAAATCAATTATGTTTGTATTTATGGGGTCGACAAGACCAGTATATATCGAAAGGATGTTCTAGGAGTATGTTGAAAGGGACCGGAGGCAGAATAACCAGTTTATCTCGCAGGGATGTACTAGGAATTATTCGGAAGCCCCGATAAGTCGAGTCAGATCCTAGAGTTGACATGACCAGTGTATCTCGCGATGATATACTAGGAATCGGTCCTTGATCTCATATAGGGTGAGTTGTGCTTATAGGAGACATGTATGTCTTCGTTTTGGGTCATAAGTCCGTCGGAGATGTTTTTAAGCATCTACAGATCCTACATGACCAGAAATATATCGTCGGGAATGTATACTTGGAATCATGGCATCACAATCAGCTGCGTATCGCGAAGACATACTGGAATTATGGTTGTTCTGGTTCATAAGTCTACTGGGGACGTTTTACGCTCTACAGAACCTACATGACCAGCAGTATCTCGCCAAGGATGTGCGCTAGGAGTCCCGGCATCACGACTAGCAGTGTCTCGCGGGGATGTATACTAGAATCGTGGATATGAGTGCCTTGAACTGACACTTTTGCCCCTTATCCAAATTTCACCATCTACACATACTCTTTGATTTCTTGCATACTATTTGATTTCCTGCATTTAGCATCTTTTGAAGTTAATTATGAGCTATTTAGGATGACACTTTAAACATTTTTAGGTTAAAACAGTACTTACGGCTATAGATTGATTCCCAATTTATCGTTATACAATCCTTAATTATATACGTTCATGAAAAGCGGGGGTATAACAACCACACCCAATATTTCGAATTAGCAATCTGTATGGACAAACTCCAATATACTTTCTAGAGAATCAACTAGACAGTCAGAATCAGTCTAGACAAAAGTATATCAAAGAGTTTATATCTCTCTCACTTGATTTGATATTTACTCAAACAAATAGAAATCTGCGAGTCTTTATCAAATACAAGGAGATAACTCGGATGGTACCAAAGACCAATATCCAAGTGTCAATAAATTTAAATCAACAACCAAAAGGTCGGATATTCTTGAAAAAGCGGGGGTCTAAAAACCACACCCAATATTTCGATTAGCAATCTGTACGGACAACTCCGAGTTACTTTCTATAGAATCAACTAGACAGTCAGAATCAATCAATAGAAAATATCTCAATCTCTCAATTTGATCTATACTCAAGCAAATAGAATTCTGCGAGTCTTTATCAAAGAGAGATAACTTGGATGGTACCAAAGACCAATATCCAAGTGTCAATCAATTTAAATCAACAACCAAGATGGTCGAATATTATAATTGATTGAGCAACGCACAACCTGTATTATTTTAATTATATAACAAAATATAATGTTGAAAAAAAATAACACAGACACCAGAATTTTGTTAACGAGGAAACCGCAAATGTAGAGAAACCCCGGGACCTAGTCCATATTAAACATACACTGTATTAAGCCGCTACAGACACTAGCCTACTCCAAGCTAACTTCGGTCTGGACTGTAGTTGAACCCCAGTCAATCTCACACTGATCCAAGGTACAATTATGCTCCTACGCCTCTGATCCCAGCATAATACTGCGCACTTGATTCCCTTAGCTGATCTCACCCACAACTAAGAGTTTCTACGAACCAAAGTCGAAGACTTTAATAAACAAATATGTATCACACATAAAAGTATACAAGGATAGATAAATTCGTCTCCCACGAATAAACCTATGAGTTTTATTCCATCTTATGATAAATCAAGGTGAACATGAACCAATTTATAAAACCAGACTTATATTCCCGAAGAACAGCTCAGCTTTATCAATCACCTCACAATAATTTTAATCGACGCAGCGAAGAGGCTTATTGAGGAATCAAAAATAATAAGACGAAGTGTTTGTGACTACTTTTATATCTTGCCTATCGGAGATAGAAAACTCAAGCCAATTATTACAATTGTACTCGTACGATAGAAGATGCAAGATCAGATCATATAACTACAAGAAAAGTAGTATCGGTCTGGCTTCACAATCCCAGTGAAGTCTTTAAGTCGTTAACCTGGTTTTAGAAGAAGAAAACCAAAGGTTAAAGGAGAATCGACTCTAGCTTAGCAAAATAGTATAACACAGAATGTGTGGGGATTAGGTTTCCCAGTTGCTAGAGTTCTCCCTTATATAGTCTCTCAAATCAGGGTTTGCAATCAATGTTAGCTTACTAACAAAGCATTCAATATTCACCGTTAGATGAAAACCTGATTAGATTCAAGCTAATATTTATCAACCGTTAGATCGAAAACATATCTTGTTACACATACATGTAATGCACGTTTCTAGGCTTGTGTAACCGTACCCAAACTTGTACATTAGTTGGTTCAACAATAGTTACTACACCATTTTAACAATATAGCAACATACAATAGCTGTTGCTAAACGGGGTCGCAACGGGACTTCGCTGTTGCTAAACACGGTGTCGCAATTTTTAGCAACGACATAAGCTTCGTTGCGAATCTTGGTCAGCAACGGACATTCGCAACGGCCGTTGCCGTTGCGAAATATTTTATTAGCAACAGCAAGCTATTGTTGCTAATATGTTGCTAATTACAGGAATACCACTACCCATAACCAGATACTGTTTGTTCTGGTTCTACTGTATTGGTTCTGGTTCTAATTTAGCAACAGAGCCCTGATGTTGCTAATCTTTTGCAACCTCAAAAAAAAATGTCAAGTCCCATTCTATTGACCTAGTTAAAATTCATTACCCCAAATTCCCCCCCCCCCCCTGCAATTACCCAGTTCTCCATACGCAACATCCGAACAGATATACAAACTACAATGGCAATACAAAACAGATACAAATGTAGTTGAGAATCACCACCAGATAATTTTATTATAAAATAAAAGATTCTTCAGTTGATACAAATGTACACAAGTAACTTATGTATGTTGTGACTGATATAAAATATTTGATCTATGTTGATGTTTCTAAATGGATGGGTAACCTAGTTTTTGTCAACTGACAGAGGCATTGAAAAACATGGAAAGAAAGACTAAATATCACCAGAAGTATCACCAGACTCCGCTTGCTTAACCAATCTCCTCAACAAAGATTTCAACTGCTGTTAAAATATCACCAGAGTACTGCTTTTTAACTTGAGCCCAAATACCTGCAAAATAGACAATTTTATGTTTCAGTACTAAGGTCGAAAATAAAATACTAACCATATATTTTGTATAATCTGCAGAGACAAGTCAAAACCATGTAAAATCAACAAACTCTGCTATAAGTGAACTAAATGGAGATGTATGTAGAAGCAATTATAAAGTGAAGATTAGTATCCATTTGAACTCAATATGATATCTATAAGCAAGAGGGAGTGTACTTACCAGGGATTGATATTCCCTCGGGTGGCTACTATTGCTTCAATTGACCTGCACTGAAGATTATTTTGCAGGTTATTATTTTTCAGGAAGCGCAGGTAACTGCAGTGTAGGTCAATTGAAGCAATAGTAGAAACTCTCATGCAGTTATATGTTCCATGTTATAGCTTTAAATGTATAGTCCCTATTTTACAGCACATAGTAAAACCCATGAATAAGAATCATACTTACAAAGAGCATACATGTATAAGAGATTGGTTTATTTTTTGAATAGTTTTACCTATATTTTTTTTATAAGACATGGTAATAGTTTTACCTATATTTCTTCCCTAACTCAAGTAAAGGTGACACACATGCTGAAGTTCTCCATTGTAAACCCGAATAGCCATAACAGCAACAGAAATAAAAAATACAAGATCAACAGCTCCAACACCTGGTAGTAGGTTTACCATTTCACAAATCAGTCAAAATCACGTACTTGTTCAGAAGTTCAGAGCCCTAGTTGGTGATCATAGTTAATTTGTAATCTTAAGCAGACAAGCTACTAACAAGTTTCAATTCTGAGGACCTTATTGTGTGAAATTTGCTCCAACCTCATTTGTTATAGACTTGGAAATTATAGCTTTACCACAACCAGGAGGAATTTACTAATGTAGATAAAGTTCAATGACATCAACATTAGTAACTCGATACTAATAACAATTCAAGCATTGGCGGACTTACCCATCTTCTGCAATGATTATCCTCCTCTGCCATGTATCTATCGATGATGCATCAGAACTAAACCTCCTGTAACTCGGGATTCCCAAGACCTAAGTGATTATATAATTTTCAAAGAACATGAAGATATCAACACCACACCATAAAAAACTTTCGAGTTTTGATGAACCAAAAACCAACAGTATAGGAGTTATGTACATGTACATCTCTAGCTTTGAAACAAGTAATATGTGCGCTCCAATATACATCAAGTGTTTATTAACTAAGTACAGCGAAACAAGAAATAAGAATAAACTAAAAGCAAACTAAAAATCAAGAAGCAAGAAGCTTACAAGAACATCTTGGCAACCCATGCATATGATGCATGCTTAATGGCAGCCCAAAAGATGTAAAATGCTAGACAGAATGGCATGTCAAAGTAGTTGCTAAAATCTGGATCATCGTTCATCTACCTTAAGATCACTGTGACTAGGCAAGCGTGCATTCCCTGGAAAGTAAAAAAAAAACATCAGAGTAAAGTTCAGCAATCTGGTTAATTACTATTTACTATTTAAATATCAATGACGATGTCCACTGGTCAAGGTGTACTTTCCTTTTGCAGGGGATGAGGGGAAAAGTTCAAATTCCAAAAAAGTCTGGGAGGCATGTCCCTTATACGTAACGGAGTTTGATGTAACTAATGGTTAAATACAATATTAGAACAAAAAAGTTACCAATAATTAGCAGAGAGTAATATCCTATGAGAATTAAAAGGTATTCTATAACACACGAAGTCGAACTCCAGTTCTCAATAGGAACACGATAAGTGACTGATCCATTTCAAAACTTCTTAAAGAAAACATAATTTGAATCCTTAACATCATTTTAAACTAATTTATTAAACACTCAGGAACACATGTGAAAGAAATGACTAAGCAAATGACACAATCAAAACAGGGAGAAGTCCTTAATTAGTTTCCACTTCGTCCTTCGATAAAATATGAAAGAAATCCAATTTGGGTGAGATGGCGCTCAATAAAATGCACCCTTACAAATTCAATTATTTATAATAGTTCAATAAAATGGGCATACAAGGAGAATGCATCGACCAAGGAAAGTGATGGAATCTAAAATGATAGTTCAAACGTAAGGTCGCTTTTATTCAATTTTAGTACACGGATATCCTTGGGTCGTGCCCAAGGATAAATAGCTAATTGATACATCTCATATTGCACTAGAAAAGAAAAACCAATAGCATCTTCTTTATGATGCACACAATTCATGCTCTGTATCCATGTCAATTGATCATGTGATTCACATAACAAACAAATTAACTAAATTTCAAGTCTAAATTAGCAAGATCAAGAATAAACAGAAAAACAAAACATAACTTCATATGTTTATATGTACTCGAAGTTAAAGGTTAGCAAGGCCAATAAGAGAACAAACTCCCATACATAGTCCTGTTGAACATTTAGTAATCTTTAACAATTTCATCGAATCAAGCAATAGATTCAACTTTAATTTGCTTTTGCTTCTATCTATTTATTCAATCACACAATTAATTAATGATTAAAAGGTACCCATGCTTCAAAATCAACATATAAATAATTGAATTAAATCAATTTCCTAAATTAAAATAATTCTTGGATAAAGCAATTAACTTGCCATTCAGTGCATAAGCCAGGAAACGAATCATATGGCACACGCAACAAGAAAAAATCATACAAAGAAATCGCTATTATGTGATAATTTATCCAATAATTCTATGGTTAATCACATGCCAACGATCGAAAGAAGGATAAAATTGCAGGTTATGCTGAGTATCTTCACCTGAAGTTCAGCCCACAGTCATTCCTTATCCCTCCGAGCTTGCTTATCTCAATGCTCTGTCCAGTTGAAACGCTGAGATTGTGTATGTCATGTTCTGAGCTCATATATGACAATTTTTCTTCCTTATGTATTCAAATGACAACGTCAATAAACAGTTTCAAGAAAACCTAAGAAGTAATCTGACCTATAATTGCAGTCGATTAGCAAAAGAACATCGCCTAAGTTCATCGAAATACATGAATCAATCAGGAAACAATAAATTCTAAGCAATTCAACAGCAACAAAGAAGTACAAGATATTCAGTTTACTTACAAACAGCAAGGGGTGGGGAATTCTGCTATCGACGATTTTTTACAGTTGAGCTGCATTTAAAGGAAGAAAAATTAGATAAACCTCTTAATTATTGCATACTTTCCCTAAAACCAAACAACGAATCATATCTTCTTGACTTACAAGTTTACATCATCAGGTCCTTGTTCAAGCTCTCTAGCAACTTTATTGACATTTGGTACCATCTGATCCTTTTCTTCAACATTTGCTGCCATCTGACCCTTTTGTTCTCCTCTTCAATTTGTTCTTCCAATTCTTTCTTGGATGTTTATTTCTATGTATTTTGGTATTCATGCATAGCTCCTTTTTCTTCTTGGTTTCCCAATTCTCAGTTTTATCAATCTCCAGATGATGTTCCATGCTGCAACAACCCACAAATCCATTTTCAATTCACCTCTCAAAACACCATAAATTTATTTTTCTAAACCTCATTCAACAAGTAAAAATGAAACAATGCCCAAACTGAATGCCCCTAGTTATAGCAAACAACATCAAAGCCCCACAAAAACCTAACTGATGATGAATCTAATCCAAAACCCTGATTAGGAAAACTGATCATGTGATATGAATTTCACAAGCTGGTGTTGGAGACCGATTGCACCCAAAACCTTCAATTTCAGATCGATTGCACCCAACACCTTCAATTCATCAACAATATCATCTGTAACAACTTCAATTTCAGATTTATTGCATCAAACACCTGAAGAAACAACAAGGATTGAATACAGCATAAACCCTAGTTTAGAATTTCGAAAATTTACATTGCACATTAAACAAAATTAAAATCAAATTCAAACCAAAGGTTTCCCTTTGATCAGTGAACAAAATCCCTATAACTCGATAAAAATTCAAACCCATGAATAAAAATTCCAACTGAAATCTATTAGCAAACATAAACCTAAAACCAATATATACACAGAATAAAATGATTGTTACCTGTTGATTGAACTAGGGTTTATGTAGTTCAATCGATTTTGAGAAAGGGGATCTGAAGATGACTGATGGATTTATGCTCTTAATTAAGAAGAAGTCAGTCGAATAAGAGACTAGGGGTTTACTTTTGAATCAGAGATGAGGTTTTGAGAAGTGAAGATACTCATGGTGGTTCTGTGATCGATCTGGTTAAAAGGGTTTGGAGTTATTGCTGAACTAGGGTTCTTCAGAGCTGCAGCTCGAAGAAGAAAGAGAATGAAAAAAAAAATGTGGCTGAGAAAACCTAAACGATGGAAAGATAAGGCGGATAAGGATGAAGGGTGGAAAACAAAAGAAGATGACTTGACCTAACTTTGACTTGGGCGTAAACATAAGTCAAAGTGTTCCTGACCACACGCGTGCTTCGCATGCATGAACGACTAGCGGTTGCTAATAGAAACTGAAATTTCTAGGTTGCGAAATCAGAAACAGTAGTTCACCGTTGCGAAATATTAGCAACCGAAATTAGCAACGGAAATTTCGCAACGGTACTAGTGATGTTGCTACTATGGGTTGCTAAAACCTTAAAATGGTGTAGCATATGATAACTTCCATATCAACCATATTCTTTTTCACCATAACTAGTCCAAATGACTCAAATGAACTAGTTAGAGAGTTGTTCAATTGCTTAGATATTTATGTACTACACAAGACACAATTGAAGCAAAAATGATGCGATTCACTTGAATCGATTCATGAACTATAAATCCACGGTTTGCAATAGCATTCCTTAGTTTATTAAGATAAGTTCACAAACATCGTTTTTAGACATAACCTACTCAAGTTCGCGGACTTAAGTTCTCGGATGGATTTCACAAAATCCAACAGAAATTCTCGGATTCGAGAACTACACCAGTTCGTGGACTGAGTTTGTATGCTAAGTTCGCGGACTGAGCTCACACACTACTCCGGTTTCACTTGATCAACAAAGTTCGCAAACTTTGGTTCAAGCAATAAGGACTTATACATATATGTGTTACCACAACAATGCTTATATCCTCAAATGGTTATATTGTCTAAACTCTCATTTTAATCATTGAAACATTCTCAGAGGGCGTTATATAGTTGTTATTCACAAACTATTTTTCGTCAGAGCGATTTCCAAAATGATTGAAACATAACATGACTTTCGTCACTAGGTAAAGATGAACATGGCTAAAGCAAAAGATTTACTAACACATATTGTAGGTACTGAATATCGCAAGATAATAGTTCACGAGTATCGTAATAAATAAAGGAGAAAAGAGTTATAAAATGATACGATGATAGAAGTAGCGCGGGGGAATATGAAGTTTTGCGAGGATGGAGTAATTTTGCGAGTATGAGTTGCGATACTTCGCAACTCATATACAGCTGTATAAATTTTACTATAAATAGGAGTTCAAATGTAAAATTCGAGAGGTTCTTTTAGTGAGTGTTAGAAAATATCTTAGGAAAGAGAATAGAGAAAGTTGTAACTATTCTACTTCCATTTAGATACTTCTTTGTAATCAAGTGAGAACATTAATAAGAAAATTGTTATTCATCATCAAGAACTTCTTGAGTTTTTACTAATTCTATTGAGGGTGTAGTTGTAGGTTATTCTGCAACTACATAATTGGCGCTAGAAACAGGGACTTGAGAATTGTGGTAGCCTAAATTTGAGGGAATTGTGGAAAATTTGAAGTTCAGATGAAGTCAGTAGATGGAGATTGCAAAAAAGAAGAATGTAATATGATCACAAAGACAATGATTGATGAATTTCATAGTAATATGAAGGGAAAAATATACAAACGAGATTGTAGAGGAAGAAAGATCATGGAGAAAGAAAAGATAACAACTTTAGAAGAATGGGAAAAGAAGAAAATCACATTTTCAGCAGCAGAAATTCCAAACGAAGACTTGAACCACACTTCACCATTGGTGATCACAATGCCGATCATGCTAGAAGATAAGAAAGTTGTAGAAAAATGGAAATTAAACCGAATTTTGGTTGATACAGGGAGTTCTGTTAATATCATATTCTATCATGCACTTAAGGGGATGGGAATTAAAGATGGAGAAATCACAAATTCAAAATGTCTTATTCATAGATTAGGAAAATCTACAACAAAATCTAAAGGGGAAATCGCGCTGCAAATATTACTAGGCGAAATCGAAACACATGTAACCTTGTGTGTGATAGATATGGAATCTCCATATAACATGCTGATAGGAAGGCCGTGGATTCATGCGATCAAAGCTGTTGCTTCAACATTACATCAGAAAATCAAATTTCCTACACCAAATGGAATACAAGAAATAAAAGGAGATCTTGATAGTGCAAAATTTTGTTATCAAATTGAAGTAACGCAATGCGGAGGAAGAGCAATAAAGAAACAGCTTCATAGGAAACTTGCGAAGGAAACAAAAAAGGAAGAAGAATTCCGAGTGTATACAGTAAGAGAAAATGAAGGGAGAGGTATACCAAATGAGATTCCAGAAAAAGAAGGGGAACCAGCAAAAATAATCAAAGAACCAACACCTATGGGGGAGCAAAATCCAAGTTATGTTGCAGCTGAACCAACTAAAGAAATAAATATTGGAAGTAAAGAGGAGCCTTTATTCTTGCGAATTGGAACTAAGATGGATGAACAAGAAGAAAAAAGAACTATTGATCTTTTACGAGAATATAAAGATATCTTCGCAGGAAGTGTAGATGAGATACCAGGAATTGATCCATCAGTGGCGTGTCATAGATTGAACATAGATAAAAATGTAAGACCATTCAAACAAAGAATAAAGAAGATATCACAGAATTATCATGTACAGATAGAAGAATAGTTACAAAAGATGTTGGATGCAGGGATCATAAGGGAAGCAAAATATCCAAAATGGATTGCGAATATGGTCATTGTTCCAAAAAAGAATAAAGGAATAAGAATTTGCATAGATTTCACTGATCTAAACAAGGCATGTCCCAAAGAAAGTTTTCCATTACCAGATATACCACAAATGGTGGAATCAGCTGCAGGTCATGATAGAGTCACTTCACTTGATGGATATAAAGGGTATAATCAAATATCACTCGCAGAAGAAGATCAAGAACATACGCCTTTTTTTGCTCCAAGGGGTTTGTATTGTTATGTGAAGATGCCATTTGGTTTGCGGAATGCGGGTGCTACATATCAACGTATGGTTGAAAAAGTATTCGCGAAGTGGATACATAAAACTTTGGAGGTATATGTAGATGATATGTTGATAAAAAGCAAGGAAGCTAAAGACCATGTGCAAGATTTGAAGGAAATATTTGAGCAAATGAGAAAGTTCAACATCAAATTAAATCCTGAGAAATGTATAATTGGGGTTTCATCTGGAAAGTTCTTGGGATACATAGTATCAAAGGAGGGAATACAAGTTGATCCAGAAAAGGTCCAAGCAGTTCGTGACATGCCAACACCTGCAATGGTAAAAGAAGTACAAAAGCTAAATGGACTCTTGGCTTCACTTGGAAGATTTATTTCGCGAATGTCAGATAAGTGCAAGCATTTTTTCAACATACTTAAAAAGGGAGCAAAATTCAAGTGGATTGATGAATGTGAAAAAGCTTTTCAAGGAATCAAAGAATACCTCGCAAATACATCTATACTACAGAAACCAGAGAAAAACGAAGAATTATTGGTATACCTCGCAACAACTCCATATGCTCTAAGTGCAGTTCTGTTGCGAGCAGACGCAGGAGTAGAAAGGCCCATTTACTACATTAGTAAAACCTTTAATGCAGCAGAGAATAATTATTCTAAAATGGAGAAGTTAATCTTAGCCCTGGTTTATGCATCATTCAAGTTACGAATATACTTTCAAGCACATGTGATAAAAGTGGTAACCAAAGTCCCAATTGAATCAACCATGAAGAACACAAAAAGGTCAGGAAGAATAGAAAGGTGGAATGCACAAGTAAACCATTACAAGATAAAATACGAAGTATTATCATCGCAAAAATCACAAGTTGTCGCAGATTTTTTGGCAGAATTTCCTTTGGAAGAAGATGAAGCAGTAGAGGAAATGATGGATGTTGAAGAATAATTTGGAAATCCAAAAGATTTGTTAACAGAACCAGATAGATGGGAAATTCTAGTGGACGTATCATCCAATAGTGAGGGAAATGGAATTGGAGTCGTGCTTATTTCACTAGAAGGAGAAAGAACAGCATTCTCATTCAGACTAGAATTTGCATCCACGAACAATAAAACAGAGTACGAAGCTGTAGTGCATGCATTAAAGATCGCAATAGAAAAGAAGCTTGAAAGTATAAGGATAACAAGTGATTCGCAGTTAGTGATTTGTCAAATTAAAGGGGAATATACCACAAATGAATCTTCTTTGAAGAAATACAAGAAACTTGTTGAGGAATTATCTACGAAGATACCAAAATTAAAATGGAGACATATATCTAGAAAATATAACCGTCTCGCAGATGCTTTTGCATTTATTCCAAGCATGATGACAAATCCAAATACAGACAATTCAACACCCATCAGTAGACAAAGAGAAAGAAATTGAGGAAGCTGTTGCGATGGAAGTAGAAAGAAAGTTATCAAACAACATCGCAGATTGGAGAAAAGAAATTCATGCATACCTCGCAACAGGAGAAATATCCAGGAACAGACTAGAAGCACATAAATTAAAGAGTCGTGCAACAAACTATGAGTTGCGAGAAGGAATTTTATATAGAAAATCTTTCAATGGACCACCTCTCATGTGCTTAACTCGCGAAGAAGGAGAAAAGATATTGAAGATGTTACATGGAGGAGAAGCTGGAAATCATAGTGGGGGAAGATCTCTAGCATATAGAGCAAAGATACAAGGATATTACTGGCCTTATATGCATACAGACGCAAAATTGTTCGTACGAAGATGCAAGGAATGTCAACGACATGGCAAAAGAATTCATGCACCAGGGGCCACATTAACTTCTTCAACAAGCTGCTGGCCTTTTGGTAAATGGGGGTTGGATATTGTTGGACCATTTATACCTGGATCTGGACAAAGGCGATACTTGATAGTTGCAACAGATTATTTCACGAAGCTCGCATAAGTAAAAGCAGTACAGCATATTCGTGATAAAGATGTTTTTACATTCATATTTGAGAACCTCATTTGCAGGTACGGGGTTCCATCACAACTAGTATCTGATAATGGAAAACAATTTGAGGGGCAGAATATAGAGATGTTACTCAGTGCTTTTAGAATAAAATGTGGGAAGTCAACCCCGTTATATCCACAAGCTAATGGACAAGCAGAAGCAACAAATAAAACAATCGCAGATACAATCAAAAATAAATTAGAAGGACATCTCAAAGGGTGGTGCGAGCAAGTACCTAGAGCAGTTTGGGCATACAATACAACTAGAAGAGAAGCAACTGGAATGTCTCCTTATTATCTAACATATGGAGTAGAAGCAGATACCTACGAGAGTTGTAATTCCGACAACAAAGAAAGAAGCTTGGGAAAGAAATTTAAGTGCGGGAGTAATATTAAGTGAATTGGATGATTTGGAAGAAAAAATAGAAAAGGTGTTGCACCATATGAAGATTTATCAGGAACGATTAGCTCGAGAATACAACAAGAGAGTCATTGAACGTGAGTATAAACCAGGTGATTTGGTTATGCGAGAAACACCTCCATATCAAAAAGAAAATGGGGGAAAATTAGCACCAAAATGGGATGGACCATATGTTATTAAAGAAGTTGTAGGAAGCGGATCTTATCGGCTGATGGATCCAGAAGGGAGAGACATGGGTTTGAGGCTTGGAAAACCTTGGAACAGACTATATTTGAAAAGGTATTATCCATAAAACTCATGAAAATTTTTACGAATATTGTTTGCTCGCAGGAAATTGGGAAAAGTTACGAGTTTCAAAATTTATATTGCGATTAAACTTTCATTAATTTGCGAATAAAAGACCGCAATCTGTGATCAGCCTCCAAAAAAGAAAGAGAGTCGCAGAAAATTTTATACAGGCAAACCTTTGTGGCGTACACCCTAGTTCGCGAAGCTATATTTCGTAAGAGGTAAAGTCCTAAAGTACGTCATTCAAGGGGGTACCTATAACGTGGCTAAGGGTAACCGGAACACCACCAAGGTCCCTTAGTACATGGTAAAAATTTAGGGGTACAACCCAATAATGGGGTACCTATCCGGGTTAGACACCTTGGATTCTCACCTAATATAGCGACATTACGCAATATAAAATGCGGTGTAAGAGGATTTAGGTTGGGCGACTAAGGCATACTGTCTTTCCCAAGAAGTGCAGAAAACGATCAAGGCGCCGAGGTACACGGTTGAGTCAAGAGTGTCGGGTGAGGTTAAACCACATCTGCCATTTTTGACAAGTCTTGGCAAATGATACACTTGTCCCAAAGATACCCCATAGGGTGCAACCTCGTAACTATAAGCCCTATAGGCAAAAAGGATAAGAGGTTGCGATCAAAAGCTGGTTATTGGCAGAACCGGATGGGAAGAGCTAACCTTGTATGGTCGATGTACGCTTCCTTGAAGGGGCAATCAGGGGGAAGATAAAGGGCAGCACCCTCCATTAGGGAGCTGATACGTGCTATAAGACGCAAATGTCACGAGGCTTCTTGTTTGCGAAAACATAAAGGCTTGTCATATTTGTGCAACAAATGAAGTTCTGCGAGCCTTCTAAAAAAAAAAAAAAAAAAAAGAAAGAAAAGAATAAAGAACTCGCAGAACATAACAAAGAAGTTAAGATGAGATCAATGGGTCACTACATGAAAGTGTAGAGACGTCCTGCGATTTCATCGCAAGACGGCAATGTCATGGGGCTTTACGTTCGCAAGAATATTTAGGCCTGTCATATTGTCGCAACAATTCCTGAAGAGGCTAAAATACTATACAAAGAAGTTAAGATGAGATCAATGGGTTTTTGCATGAAAGTGTAAGAACGTCCTGCGATGAAATCGCAAGACGATAATGTCACGAAGTTGTATGTTCGCAAGAATGTTCAGACTTGTCATATTATCGCAAATACAAAAATTTACTACAAAAGAGGTGGCAAAATAAGACCTTTACTTAGGAAGGCATGATAAGACCACAGAAATTAATGAAATTCATTGCATCAATATCATTGAAGAAAATTTACAAGAATATACATCAAGAAATTTTGAAGAGAAGACAGCTCGGCCAATATCATTGAAGAATTTTTACAAAGAGTTCTATCAAATAAGACAACATCATTGAAGAATTTTAATGAAAACTTAACAAAAGATGCGATTTTGATTGCAATCAAATACAGATAAGTTCATATTCGTAAAAGTTTACTAGAATTACATACTTCTTATACTTCTCCATATATTGAATATTTCTCCAAAAGATTGAATACTTCTTATAATTCTTCAAGAATATCTCATATTCATTATACTTCTTTAACGGATATTTCATTTGGTGAAGGTTAAATAATCATTATACTTCGTCATATGTTACGTAATTATTCACAGATTGAATACCTCTTATATTTCTTCAGTTGGTGAATTGAGTACTTCTTATATTTCTTCATTTGGTGAATTGAGTACTTCTAATATTTCTTATATCTCTTCATTTGGTGGATTGAGTACTTCTAATACTTCTTATATCTCTTCATTTGACGGATTTGGTACTTCTAATACTTCTTCAAAAGTATTGTATATGTAGTATACTTATTAAGGATATTTCATATATTTTATTTTTATACTTAAAAGGGAGGATTTCTTATTTACAATCGTAACAAGTTGAAACTTCGTAAGATAAATTGAGGCAGATATTCTAATACTTCAAACAATGTTTAATCATTTAAAGAGAATTAATAGGGGGAAAAGGAGATACTAAGCTTCATCTGTGAGTTATATATTATTTCTCTTCATATGATCAAATGGGGAAAATTTAATTAAAGAAAGGTTAAATTATCTTCGCAAAATATCAGAAAGAAAGGATAAATCATCTTCGCAAAATATCAGATGTACTTCTTAAAAAATAGAATTGTTCGCAAAAAGAAAACCAACAAAGAACTAAGGGAAGGAATTCAAAAGAAAGGAGGACAGGAGAGTCAATGATAAATTGAAAAAATAATGTTATCATGCTTCATCAACACTCTGTGCTGGATCTTTAAGATCGGTAGGGTCATTAGAAGCCTTCGACTTTTGCGAGATATCATCCTTGGAAGAATATGCAACAGGAACATCTTCTTGAGGAATAGATTCTTTCTCATCATCAAGATCTTCATCATCACTCTCATAATCGAAATCACTATCAGGCTCACGAGCAACTTCATCGTCAGATATCTTCAGAGGAGTAATTTTCACAGGAGGCAAGGCTCTTGATAAGAGAATGTTATTCGTAAAGACTTGAGCTTTCAAATGACTTTCACGAAGTATAGTTTTTTGATGATTGGTATCTTCGATATCTTTGGAATAAGCAAGATAGTTGAATATCCGAGTAGCACGGTCACGAGAGTTGATTAAGCGGGTAGAAAGAAAAGCATTTTTCTTACTAAGCTTGGAACAGGAGGCTTCTAATTCAGCTTTCGCATTACGAAGATTGTTCTCAGATTCTGCAAATAAAACAAAATTCAAAGGATAAAGTTTGCGAGTATAACAAAATTTAAAGATATACCAGAGGCAGTCAAATTTTAATGACTACCTTCTCTTTGCGAAGCAAGAGATTGAGTTAAAGATAGACAACAGTTCTTCATCTGATTCATCGCATTGTCAAAACCATCACCAACTAATCCTTTAAGTCGAGATTGAAGCTTTTGATCTTTAGAAAGGAGAAAATTTTTATCCTTCGCAAGTTTGGCATTAAGACTTTTTAATGACGAATAATCTTCCTCAAGTTGATTCTTCTTAGCACTCAAGACTATATTCTTATTAATAAGGGAATTCTTCTCAGTAACAAAAGAATTTCTTTCAAAGATCTCAAGACTTCTTTAATTCCTCAAGTTCACCTTTCAACAAAGAAAGAAGATTTTCTTGATCGCAACATTTATTCTGAAGAGTCTTTAATTCTTGCGAAGAAACAATCATTGTATTCAAAAACGAACATTTCTCTTCTGATAAGGTTTTGTTCTCTTCTAATAAGGTTTCTATTCTCAAATTAGCTTTAGTTAAGGAAGAAAAAGTTGAGATATGTCATCATTCAAAAAATTTCGATCATATATTAGTTGAGTATTCTCTTGGAAAAGAGCATCAGAGTTGTCAAGGGCACACGAGTAAAGATTAGATAAATGGGAGAATTGGTTTGAGAGGCTTTCATGCTTGGTTCGATATTCTGTTGCATCTGATTCATGGTGAAGTACTAATATTCTACATTTCTGGATGGATTCTATAAAGGGGAATGGGTTTTAATGGATGTTTCAAACATATGAAGAATATAAGTAAATAAAAGGGAAAATATGAAGATAGTAATCATACCTTTCAATTCATCATTTCTTTTGCGAAGAATCGCACAGTCTAGAGAATTATTCTGAAGATGATGATTTTCTTTACGGAGATCCTCGCATTCTGCTTGAGAAGATTTCAAAGATTGGCGAAGCAATTCAATTTCTCTTTCCAAGGATTGACGTGAAGAAGAAATGTCTGGATTGACGAAATTATTTAGAACTTCGCAAAACTCATATTGCGAACGAACATTAGTAGACTTCGCAGTATTGGTCAAAACCTCAGATAACATTCGGAAAGTTGAATAAATTCCATCTCGAATTTCCTGAGGAAGAGAAGAAGAATTTGAAGGAATAAGAGCAAGCTGCAAGTTGTCTGGAGAAATAACACTCAAAGGATTTGGGGACAAGATAGGTTTTTCAAGAGAAGAAGTTGAAGAAATATTTTGCGAGGGTTGTTTTTCAAGAGAAGAAGTTGAAGAAATATTTTTTGAGGGTTGATCTTGAAGAAGTGTTGATAAATTGACATTGATGGGAGATTAAAAGGTAGGTAATGGAGTAGAGGCATGAGTGTGTGAAGAATCATTTTCACGAGGAGGAGAAGAAAATTCCTTATCAACTTCAGGAAGGAAATCATCAATCGAAATTAATGGTGTGGGTTTAGTTATTCGAGATCTCTTACCAGGGTTTGGTTTTTCGCCAACCTGCGAATCAAAATGTAGATTAAAAACTGAGGCAACAATATATTGTTCAGGAAAGAAGGCAAAGTATTTTAACTACCTTTTGATTCTCAGATTTCCTTCTTCGTGGATTAGGGCTTGGATTTTTTAGCTGAGATTTCATCTGAGGAGTTATTTTGCTGAAATAAACCAAAATCAGATAACAAATTATACAGAAATTAAAGAGGAGAACAAATGAAATACGCAGAGATAGAAGGAAATTACCTTGGAGAACTCATGAAGATATAGTAGAAGAAAAAATTGCAGAGAAAACAGTAATAGAGAGTATGAGTAGAAGATAGAGTTGCGGAAATAAGAAGAAGAAAAGGAAGAGAACATAAAGGAATTATATAAGGGAATAACTAGAAAAGAACGGTTACAAAATACGTGTCCAAATTTTAAAAGACTAAGTAACGGTTATGTTCTCACGATCATCTCTTCTTCGTAGAATTGACATGAGAAGAGGCAAGATGTAGGTACTGAATATCGCAAGATAATAGTTCACGAGTATCGTAATAAATAAAGGAGAAAAGAGTTATAAAATGATACGATGATAGAAGTAGCGCGGGGGAATATGAAGTTTTGCGAGGATGGAGTAATTTTGCGAGTATGAGTTGCGATACTTCGCAACTCATATACAACTGTATAAATTTTACTATAAATAGGAGTTCAAATGTAAAATTCGAGAGGTTCTTTTAGTGAGTGTTAGAAAATATCTTAGGAAAGAGAATAGAGAAAGTTGTAACTATTCTACTTCCATTTAGATACTTCTTTGTAATCAAGTGAGAACATTAATAAGAAAATTGTTATTCATCATCAAGAACTTCTTGAGTTTTTACTAATTCTATTGAGGGTGTAGTTGTAGGTTATTCTGCAACTACACATATTTCGAGAATTAGATAAGCGTGATATACTCATCTCGAAATATCACAAGTGTATAATATTAGTCTATATAGTAATACGACTTTTGTCTCAAGATAGGAGATAGAGTAGATAAACTTTTGAGTGATAGATAAGTTCAAGTCTCCACATACCTTTTAGTCGATGAAGATCCACTGGTTACTTGAGTAGCCCTTCATCTTTTATGATGATTGTCATGGAGTTCTTGAGCTCAACTACACTTTCTATCCTAGCCCGGGACCTTAGCTATAGTAGACTAGAAATCAAGACTTTATAGTTTTGATCACTAATATTGACAAACATGCTTGAGATATCAACGCATGCAAGTTCGACCGAGCAGTGCTCTAACAATCTCCCTCTTTGTCAATTTTAGTGGAAAAACTATTAATACATATGGAATAAAAAAATATATAAATAAACGTTGTAGCTCCTATTTCACATGTCTAATCTTCAACATTACTCGAAATATTTGTCACTTCCAAGTAGTCCAATGATCCCAAAGGTTGTAAGTTTAGCATCATCTTTGTTGAAAATCCATAGCTATAACAACGAGAAAACAAAAGTTCTCAATCATTGTTATACAGTGTCATAGTATTACTACACAACATCAAAGTCCAATTGCATCACAATTTTAACAAAAATACTATGGTGATAGTTCACTCCCCCTTAGTCAATACTCAATCTCACATGGAAACCTGTAAGGACCCTTAAGCGATGATCAGGAGATGACTAAGCCGCTAATGACTCGATTAATTAGAGATGAACCTTAATTAATAGAAATTAATCTAGAAATGATTTAGATACGAAACTAGTATCATTGAATAGGTCTCGAAAAGTTACGCGAAATAGACTACTCGAACGTGTCATTCGGATACAGGACGAAGAAGATTTCATCGGATAAGCATGAAGCGTAAAATAGTAATTTTGCCTTAAACCATTTGGATGCCCTTATCAATTCAATGAGTGCATTTATCATTTTAGTTGCCTTATCATCACCAGAACATGGCGAAGAGAATTCATTATTCTCTTATCTTTCTCTTTCTCTTTCTCTTTCTCTTTCTTCTTCTTCATATTTCTTCTTCTCTTTTCTGCTCATCATTTTTTTTTCTATTCTTTGTTTCTCTTCTGTTAAGAGTTTGTGAATCGTGCGTACGGATTTGCTGAGCACAATCATTAGATGAAGAAGGGGTGATCATTCTGTAGAACTTTAATGAAGAAGATGGTGTTGACAAAGAATCGATAAAAGGTAATTTAGGGTTTCGAATTGATTGAAGTTGTTTTATGATTTTGATGTGATTTTTATAAACGAATAGATTATGGATGGGTTCGTGTTTAATTGAAGTTTAGATGTTTTTATAGGGTTTAATTTTAGTTAGGATGTTAATCGAATCAAGTTAGGGTTTTCTGAGTTGAATCGGAATTCGAAATAGATAATAATTAAGAAAAAATCGGAGATAGGTTTAGTTAATTGAAGCAAGAGTTTTGGTTCAACTGATATTTTAAAGTGATTTTGATGTTAACTGGGAAGTTAAGGTTTGAAGATCTGAACCAGAGGTTGAAATGAAGCTGATGAGGAGTTTGGATTTGATTCTCGTGATAAGATGGCGTTTGTGACAATTAGATGTATGTTTAGGAATTGCAGATGTGTCTGGGTGTTTGATTACAAGGAATGAAGCTTGATGATATTGTTGTTGAACCATGAGCGTATTGAAGTTTAGATGATTTGTGAGGATTATTGGCTTGCAGCTGTAATTTGAGATACAAGTGGTGGTGCAGGTCATGTTAGGAATTGGTGGTTTATGTAGCAGCAGTGGTGCAGATGAAGTTGTGTATGTGAATCAACAGTAGAGGACAAGATACAATTAATTGATGGTGTTGGTGTTGAAACTGAGTTTGGTTGTTGCTCTACAGGTCAGAGGGAAGGCCTACAACGTATATGGATGAGTTTTGGGTGGAACAAACTATTGCAGGGGATTAGAATAAGAATCAGATGTGGCCTAGAATGAGAACCGGTATTGTAGGTGATGAGGATGCTGATCAAGATGAGATGTTGAATCTCAGATGTGGAAGTTGAGTTACATGATGGTGCTAGGTTGTATGTAATTGCAGTTAAGATATGAGTTGAATTGGTAATTTTAGTCGAGGCTTAATAGTGTGGTGTAGCTGAGATGAAATAGTTAATCTGGATTAGGATGGTTTGAATTTTATGGAAGTGATTGCCTGAACTAGAACTGCAAGTAGTGTTACTTCAAGGAAATGTGATAGTGATGATATTATTGGTGCAAGATAAATAAGATGGAAATGATGATGCGACAATCTCAAGGAGATATGGCAGGTAGTAATGGAGACTGTGTAGGATAAATGGAAAATGTTATAAGTGATGTTATAGTTGAGGATTTCAGTTAGAATGGTTGTAGAGTTGTAGTTGCATTTGGGTTTGGTTTTATCATCTTGTCTTCTGTTTGTGCATTAGTATTCTTTGGCCTGAGCAATGGCTCTGGCTTGTGCAAAGGCTTTGGCCTTGAACTTCACAGCTCAGTCAGAACCTGACCGACCTAGATTACCTTGACTCGGATATCTGAGTGAGTTGAATCATTTTGACTCACCGAGTTCCCTATCTTGACCCGAGTTGACTCAGTTGACCGATTTGGAATTGACAAGTTGACTTTGACCTGGACTTAGACGTTGATTGTTTTTTTGACCTTTGACCGTCGTTTTGACCGTTAGTGGTCGTTAGTTGACTCAGTTGGACTGGACCTTAAGTTAATGGGCTTGTTTAGTGGATTTGGGCTTAGTGCCATGTATGCTTAGGTCTGAATTAGCTTTTGACTTCTTCTACAAAGTTGTAGATCTTCTCAAGACTTATCTAATGAACTATAAAATAAACCTAATTGGATTAACATACCTTAGATATGTTAACAAGATTGTTATAGGGGCGGCATGGTTTATTAGAGGGGCGGCAGTGTGATAATAATGTCCCTTTAGTTGGTTAAGGGATGTCCTATATGGGGTGTAAATTGACTAGATTACCCTTCTCATTTTAACCTAAATCAAAGCTAAATTGAAAATTTGTTTTCTTTATTCTTTTCTTCTCCTCCTCCCATCAACCATAACCTCCATTAAAACTCAAAATTTCATCGTCTTCGATTAATCGACGATTCGAAAATTAATCAAGTGTAGTGTAATGATTTATATGAGGTATGTTTTGAAAACCCAATTACGATTTGGTTTATTTTGTTCGATTTAAGTTTAATTTCTATCAAAAATTAGGGTTTTAGATGAAAATTGATATTGAAATTTCTGGGTGTATGTGAGTTACAGTTGATTTTAACTCAATTACGAACCGTAACTGTAGATTTTGATGTTGTTACGGTTGGTAATAGTTCAATTACCAACTGTATGTTCTTATATATGAGAATTTTCTTCAGTTATGATTGGTATCGAGCATTTAGTTACCAACCGTAACTGAGTTACGGTTGGTATCGAGCATCTAGTTACCAACCGTAACTGGTTTTAAGATTGGGTTTTCTTCAAATTTAACCAGTTACGGTTGGTAGTTCATATTTTACGAGCCGTAACTTTGACTTATGGTTGGTTATGAGCAAAATTCCAACCGTAATTAGCCTGAAAATGTAAAAAATTTGATTTTTTTCGTACTTTAGATAACTTTGAGCAACAAAAAGCTAGTTGGGACTATTTTAGAAGTATACCCGGTTATTTTCAAGTTATGGTTCTTCATTTTGTTGGTTAATTTCTTCAATTGATTGAGATTGATCTTCTCCTCTATTTTTTTTTTAACTCTAAAAATCTGATTTAGGTTTTGATTTTGAGTTAATATAAGTGAAATGAATCATTAACACTAAACTCGATTATCATTATTAAACTAGGTTATCAATTATGAGGGTTAATTGGTCATTTCAAGTTTTTTTATAAGGGACACCTTGAATGATCATGTAATGACCCTTTTTGTCCTATTAGAATGTCGCCCCTCTAATAAACCATGCCGACCCTATAATAAGATACTATGTTAAAGATAGACAATGAAAAGGTATATAACTATAAATGGGTTTAGAACCATTAGATAGACTTGTTATGAACCTTGTACGAGCCTTTTGGCTTATTTTTTAGAATGCTTGTGTGATTTACTGTTATTCTATATTAACAACGATCGATTCAAAGAATGAACCAGTGGATCGTGGATCTCGAGGTAAGTGTGGATTATCATCAAAAGAGGTGGGAACCTTATAACCTTCTTGTAATCATTCAGTTCCTTTTCTTCGCGAGCATGTTGTGCTTTGCTATCTGTATGAGTGAATATTGTAATTGTATTGAACGATGTCTGTATAGAATGTAATTGTATGTGTGTGATATGCATTATGTGGTTTCCCTCGCGAGGAGTGTCTGTGTCTCTCACAGCTTCTTTCCAAGTTAAGTAGGGCGGTATGCCATCCATTGGCAATAGTATTAGTAGGGCGATACGCCATCCGTCGGTAATATTATTATACTTTTTTGCTTATTAAGATAGTAGGGCGGTATGCCATCCGTCGGCAATAGTATTAGTAGGGCGGTACGCCATCCGTCGACAATATTATATAAACTATTTTATTTAAGGGAAATCACTCGTGTGCATATTATGCTTGTTTGACTAACCTGTGCTTCTTGGTGCGTGAATTGTTGAATGTTTCCTTTCACCATTGTCTCTTTTAAATTAATGTTTTATCTTTAGAATTGTGAAGCATGTTACTGATTACTTGAGAGTTATTTGTTTTCATTGGGCATCCCTTGGGATGATGTGCTCACTTGTTCCCACATCAGTATTTCAGTAATCTGAAGAGATGGAGCGCTCGAAGATATCCGTTTTGTAGTTTAGAGCTCTATTGAATCTAGTGTTGTTGTGCATCTTTTATTACATGTATTCTTTCTTATTTTGTAAACAACACATTTATATATTCTTAAAACTCGAAAGACTTTCATTTATATAATATCAGAGAGTTTGGGTTTTGTTATTTAGCACTTTTTATAGTTATGATCCTTAAGATCGGTAACCTAGTTTTGATGCTTCAATTAGGTTGTAATCCTATCAGATAAGCAGGTTTAGTATTTGAGGCGTCACAAAACCACTCCCCCTTACATAATGATCTGAAAACCATATGTATTTGTAGTATGAACTACATATTAATTCTCCCCCTTTTTGTCAATAAAATTGGCAAAGGTACAAGAACGGGATCCTAATGAAATTTCCGTAAGAGACGGTTCATGACCAAAGGTAAATTTATATCATCTTGTTTAGATGCAATCATAAATCTGAAGCTAAATGCATTCATCAAGGAGTCTATAAAGATACAAGATAACCCATATATTATTCCACAGTCGCACTCTCCACAAAGGTTTTGCAATTAAGCGCAAGTTCAAAAGAACTCTCCCCCATAAAATGTCATTCCCAAGGGAACAACAAGAGTGACCTTAATTTCAAAAGAAAAGAAGGATTTATTTGGAATTCGTTTGGTCAAACTAACCGAAATCAAAAGTATGAATTTGGAATTCAAAAAGATTATTCAATCAAACTAACCGTAAACGAACCTAAGATTAATTTAACCAAATATGCTCAACACAAGTAAACTTATGGAGACTTAATAACTCGATTAGATTAATCACAAGAGAACCCATAACTAATCTAACCGGGATACATAATTAAAATAATCACAAAAATAATCAATTTAATCGTTTATACTCACATAAGAAAATCTATGGAGCGAGGACTAATTTAATCATAAAAACAACCAACCCAGTCGAAAATGATCAAACATAAGATAAACTTACGGAGTCATAACTAAATAATCACACAAGATGATTAATTTAGTTCAATATATTCGACGTAAAGTACCTTACGGAACACAACTTAGCTAATCACAAAGATAATCAACTTGGTTGTATAGTGCTCAACATAAGACACAATACGGAGTCTCACAGTAATACATAAAAAATGGATCATGGAAGATCAATTACTGCGGAATACACAAGGATTAATTCTATGCTTCCATCACCATTTGCACAATGACACACAATAGACATATTCCTTGAATCACAAAAGATTTTAACATATCTTACATCAATAATTGACAATAGTCTTAACTTTTGTGTTTGTCAAAAGTCTATTCATTCTTTTATCAATACTTGCATATCAATTCACGAACGACTTTACTTTTGACAAAGTATGGGACAATTAAGTTCACGGACGTAAACACACATATCCCATAACAATATTGCAATATATAAAATCATAAAGATTAATACTGCAAAAATTATCTTCCAAACAAGTTTAGAATTTAAACAAATAAATCTAAAAAAAAAAGATGAAAACTTTGGACATAGTTATGTGTAATCACAATAATGGCTATTCTAAACACAAGTTATTCTTCAAAACAAGAAAAATAGAAGATTTTCTAGGCAATAAGACCTTTGAAGAATTATTTATCGTCCCCGAACTCCTTGTCGTCAACATCCATTGGAACATAAGGTTCTTTAAGGTATGAGTTTATATCAATAAACCTTCTAGGTTGTTGTTTTCGAACCAGGTCCTTATGAATCTCATGGGTGTTATACACAAAAGCCTTTATTTGTTGAATCTCCTTTCGCATCTCCTTCAAAACTTCAAGAACATTAGAAAAATTCTGAGAATTTGAAGGAACGTCTCTTGGCTTCCTCACATTTCTTCTCTTCTTTTTCAATGTTGGAGGCAATGGATATTTTTCTTTTTCTTTCATGATTGATGTCTTGACAATCATATTACCATATTTTCCATCAGACGACATCATACTTGGAGTTTCCATGAACGTATGGGTTTGTGAGAGGAAATCACACTTAACTCAACAAGTAGTCTTGAGATAAAAAGAGGTTTTATAGAAAGAAAAATGATGTAGGGTTCGAAACCTTTAAGCAGGTTTGTAAACGACCAACTCTCAACCCTATGAAGAGTGGAATTGTCGATAATACCCTTTCTTTTTGTTTGGTAGACAAAAGAAAAATCTAATAATAGAAAAGAAAAACTTTTCCTAAAGACCGAGAGGTACAAATCATTATCTCTTTTGATCAGGCACATAAGACAAGATTCCAAAGACAACACAATCAAGTTGCGTTGTGGTGAACAACAATTTGTCTACCATTTTCCTCTAGAAAGGAATCCACAGACCTTTGTCTATCAAAAAAATTAAACCATAATTGCTTCTCAAATGGTCTTGATTTATCCTTGGAAACTAACTTCTTAGACGAAGATAAAATCTTACGTACCTCATCGGTCTTCTGAGGAAGTTTGAGCTTTCTTGCTAAATGATTTTCTCTTCGTTGAAGTTTGTTGACGTGCCTTTGTTTGTGTTTGAACTTATAACACCTTGAAAGTTCATGACCCTTTAATGAACACGTCACACTTGGATAAAATTCAGGCTTCTGAGATGTGCAAGCAGCTAGGCACATAGTGGAACCTGAAGCATTATAAACCGAGTTTCCAAAGATTGGATCAACTTTGTCTTACACAATAGTTGGATTATCTTCTGAAAGAATATCAAGATTAATATGTGTATTGCTACAATTATCAAAATCAATATTTTCACCAAGCAGTGCAACACTTGATTTCTCGTCTTCATTAGAGTCATAGTTTTCAGACATTTCATCAAGAGTTACAGCAAAACTTTTGTTCCCAGTGTATTTTCTCCGATTTGGACACTCATTTGCAAAATGATCAAATCCATTACACTTAAAGAACTGAGGCATATCCTCATCATCAGTTTCATCAATATCCATGTTTTTAGGAGGAACACGATTATGAGATTTGACTAATGCCTTAGGCTTATCTCTGGAGAACCGTTTACTTATCTTCAACAGAAGATCCCTAAACTGTATTGTGATCATCGAGACTGATTTGTCAAGATCTTAATATGATGAATCTATCTCAGAGTGATCATCTTCAGAGATATACATTTTTTTTTTACTTTTATCAAGTAATTTAGTGTCCTTTAGTGCTTTGAACGCAACATCCTTAGATTTAGACGAATGTTCATGATCAAAGATCTTAAGATTTCCAACCAGCGTATTTCTGGAGAGAGTATTGAGGTTATTTTCCTCAACGATGCTTGAGATATCAACGCATGCGAGTTCGACCGAGCAGTGCTCTAACAATTCTAATTGATTGAACAACGCACAACCTGTATTATAATGCGGAAAAGAAATAACACAGACACCAGAATTTCGTTAAGAGGAAACCGCAAATGCAGAAAAACCCCAGGACCTAGTCCAGATTAAACATACATTGTATTAATCCGCTACAGACACTAGCCTACTCCAAACTAACTTCGGTCTGGACTGTAGTTGAACCCCAATAAATCTCACACTGATCCAAGGTACAATTATGCTCAGATGTCTCTAATCCTAGCAGGATACTACGTACTTGATTCCCTTATATGATCTCACTCACAACTATGAGTTGCTACACCCAAAAGTCGAAGAATTTAATAAACAAATATGTATCACACTGAAAAATCTACGGTAATAGATAAATCCGTCTCCCACGAATATACCTATGAGTTTTGTTCCATCTTTTGATAAATCAAGGTGAACATGAATCAATTGATAAACCAGACTTATATTCCCGAAAAACAACTCAGTATTATCAATCATCTCATGATAGTATTAGTCGACGCAACGAAAAAAAGATATTATGGAATCACAAACGATGAGACGAAGATGTTTGTGATTACTTTTTATCTTTCATATAGGAGATAGAAATCTCAAGCCAATAATTACAATTGTACTTGTACGATAAAAACAGCAAGATCATATCACACAACTATAAGAAAAGTGGTATCGGTTTGGCTTCACAATCCCAATGAAGTCTTTAAGTCATTAACCTGGTTTAGAAGAAGAAACCAAAGGTTAAAGGAGAATTGACTCTAGCTTATCACAATTAGTATCACACAGAATGTGTGGGGATTAGGTTTCCCAGTTGTTAGAGTTCTCCCTTATATAGTCTTTCAAATCAGGGTTTGCAATCAATGTTAGCTTAGTAACAAAGCATTTAATATTCACTGTTAGATGAAAACCTGATTAGATTCAAGCTTATATTTATCAACCATTAGATCGAAAACATATCTTGTCATACACACATGAAATGCACGTTTCTAGGTTTGTGTAACCGTACCCAAACTTGTACATTAGTTGGTTCAACAATAGTTAACCAAATGGTTAGCCATATGATAACTTTCATATCAACCATATTCTTCTTTACCATAACAAGTTCAAATGACTCAAATGAACTAGTTAGAGAGTTGTTCAATTGCAAGGAAATCTCATGTACTACACAAGACACAATTGAAGGAAAAACGATTTGATTCAATCGAATCGGTTCATGAACTATATATCCACGGTTTGCAATTGCATTCCTTGGTTCATAAAGATGAGTTCAAAAATATAGTTTTTAGACATAACCTACTCAAGTTCGCGGACTTAAGTTCCCGGATGGAGTTCACAAACTCCAGCAGAAATTCTCGGGTCGAGAACTTTCGCCAGTTCGCGGACTGGGTTCGCGTACTTAGGTCACGCACTTCTCCGGCTCTCTTGATCAACAAAGTTCGCAAACTTTGGTTCAAGGAATAAAGACTTATACATATATGTGTTTCCATAACAATGCTTATATCCCCCATTGGTTATATAGTCTAAACTCTCATTTCAATCATTGAAACATTCTCAGAGGACGTTATATAGTTATTATTCACAAACCATTTTTCGTCAGAGCAATTTTCAAAGTGATTGAAACTTAACATGACCTTCGTCACTAGGTAAAGATGAACTTGGCTAAAGAAAAAGCTTTACCAACACATATTTAAAGAAATAGATAGGCGAGGTGAACTCAGCTCGAAATACCAAATGTGTATAATCTTAGTCTATACAGCAAAACGATTTTTTACTAAAGATAAGAGATAAATATACTTTTGAGTGATATATAAGTTCAAGTCTCCACATACCTTTTAGTCGATGAAGATCCACCAGTTCCTTGATTAGTCCTTCATCTTGTGATGATGATTTCCTTGGAGTTCTTGAGCTCAACTACACTTTATATCCTAGTACGAGACCTTATCTATAGTAGACTAGAAATCAAGACTTATAGTTTTGATCACTAACATTGACAAACATGCTTGAGATAGCAACGCATGCGAGTTCGACCGAGCAATACTATAATAGTTCATAATTGAATGTGAAACTCATATGCTAGAAATGGCATGGTAGTCGTTGGAAAATTAGTTCTCGCAATTAATCGTTACTGAATCAATTTCTTTTATTTTTGCAGTTATATGTTTCTCTAAGTGATTTGGTGGGATCCTAGTGCTTCCATGGATGTTGTAGCAAGGTAATCATTGGTTGAGTATATAAAATCCCCATGGAAAATTGTCTTACACTCATAAAGAATGGGCCAAAACAAAAAAAAATACGTATAAGGCTCCTCTTCATACATCGACATTTGTTAAAAATACAAAGAGAAGGTTTACCCTGTCTCTGTCGCCTAAACAAGCGATCCATGGAAACTAATCATGTAGTCGATAAAATGAGTGAAACCTATCATCATTATATAGCAAGTAAAAAAGACTCGATGAGGTTATCGAAACTTGGAGAGCAGTATGTGTGCGTTTTTCCTGTCTCCGTCGCCTAAACAAGCGTGGAACACATGATCCATGGGAACTATCACATATTTGTTGAAAGAAAACATGCGCTTAGAGTATCTAATCATGTTGTCGAGTTAAAAGGGTGCTTGTCTCAACTATTGCGCTAAAACTCATTTGATGACATTCATACAAGTATTATGGGTAACATCTTTCACCTTAGTCAACATTTGCACACATCACTATTCTATTTTCATTCTCTTATCTATCCATGTGATTTCAGTATGCGAGTGTTGCAACTATCTTAGTATAGTTATGCAATCAGGTTGAATGTCACACGTAAGTAATTGCTTATGTGTGATGATTGGAATGTATGTGGGATGTTTGCAACTAAAAAATTTACGCAGGTTAATTATTTAATTAGCTTTATACTTTGTGTCTATCCTTAGTAGTTCTTCCAAGGCGAGAAATTGGAGTAGGTTTTGTGTGTATACCTCTTGTAAACCCTCACGATACTATAACTCGTCCACTAGAGACACCTAGGGGTTTAAAGGCATGTTGCATTAGCTAAGTGTAACCGTATTCTCAACGAAAGGGAGTTGTTGTATTTAGGATTAGTTTTATTTAGTTTGTTTGCTCGAGGACTAGAAAAAGCTAAATGCGGGGGAATTTGATAAGTGCATAATTCATATGATTTTAGTGTCCATTCCATACTTGTTTTAGCTAATATTCTTGCATATTTTTACATTATTACTCTTTTTCCCTTTTATGTGTTTCTGTTAGGTGAATCATCTCAAGAAGAGTAAAAATGTTTGATAGGTGTCTAAAACACCTTATTATTTATCTATTGTTTATGCTTTCTCTACTAGTTTTATTGTAAATTATGTATCTTATGTTTTGTTTTTGAGTATTTAGGTACTTTAGAGTCATTTGGATCAAAATAAGAGGAAACATGGCAAAAGCGTTGGAGGAAGATTGTGTCTCATTATTTGCTTTTATTTCTTCATCTCTGTCTGAAAAATATGCCAGCTTTAGTGATGCAAATTATGTCTGAAAAGCATGGTGGCTTTAATGATGTTAAGACATTGAAGAGAAGAAGTGGACTTGAGATTCAAGAGGCTGGCGCAGCTAGTGGAAGAGCATTCATTTGGAGCATAAAGCGGCAAAGCTGTCATTTCCTAGGCGATTACTATCGGGAGCCCATTTAAGGTTAAGGGGTTGCATACTTGGTTAACCCTTATCTCAAGAGTTGGGGTGTCTGAATCCTTGCCCAAATTATTACCTAAACCTAAAATTGAGAAACATTTCTTCTCAATCATTTGAAACCTGAAATTGAGAAAGCAGCAGAGGCTGCTGTTAAAACCGAGTTAGAGAGGTTGAGAAGCAAATGAATTTGATGCTGTGTTGTAGTGGGTTTGGTGCTGTTTGATGGAAACATTGGTTGAAGTTATGGAAGTCAAGACAAGGTGATGGTATGGGTTGTAGAGGAGATTGATCTGGAGTCTGAAATCAGGGATTAAAATGGGTTGGTGGAATTTCATGGATTGAGGCAAGATGGGTCTTGAATATGTGAAATAGAAGAAGTAGATGATGGATATGTTGCTATTAAGGGGGTTTATGATGGATTTATGTTAGGGTTCTTGCTATGAAGAAATTAGGGTTTGTGGTTTGCAAATGATGGTGATTTAGTGAAGCAAGAGCTGAGAAATTGAAGGAATTGGTGGAGATTGAGAGTGGATTTGGTTCTTATTTGACTCAGGTATCAAGATTGATGTTGGTGGTGATGTTCTAGTGAAATGATAAAGCTGTTATGGGCAATGTTGAGAAGAATTTAGGGAGATGGGGTTCTCACTGCAATGGAGTTTGTGGTGGAATTCAGATGGGTGTTGGTGGTTGAAGAAAAGGAGCTTGAGTCTCTGGTAAAGTGTAGCTGTGCAAGTCAGGGAGAGTATATTAGATTGAATGGGTCCGTGGTGATGTGCTGGATCTGAGATTGCAATTGCTATTGATGTTGCAGCTGAGAAGAAATGACTCTACTGAGCTATTAATGGAAATGAAACTGGCAGCTGGAGTTGGCTTAGATGGTGATGGACTGGTGTTGTTCATGAAGGAATGCAGTTACAAGAGATGCAGGGAACTGAAACTGGGAATTGGAGCTATAGCATGAGCTTATGAATTCTTAGGTTTCTGGGAGAAGAGCTGGGTTGCTGCAAGGAGTGTTGCTAAGGATACTGGGAAACTGGTCATGAGCTGCAGTCTGGGAATGAAGAAGATGGAATTACAGTTGCAGGCAGCTAAATGGGTATGAAGCAGCTGCAATATATGGAAGAACAGGTTTGCTGGAACTGGTTCAATGTGGTGGCTTGCAAGAGAAGAACAGGTGAACTGGAAAGCAATGAAGACTTGGCAATATTGCTTATGATGTTGAGGCTTGAGGAATTGAAGCCTGTAGGGGTTTGTGTGGATGTTAGGGTTCACAAAGGAAGCTAAGAAACTACTGGGAATGAATGTGTGAGATGGTGGTCTGTGAATTGAGGTGGCTATGGGTGGTGCTATTGGAATGTGTTTAGCAGAGTGGAACTTCAGAGAATCTACCTAGTTGTTGCTTTTGGTTCAATGTAGTTGAGAATTTGCAGTTGTGAAGCTACAGAATGGGTATGAACTGAGCCAGATGAGAAGGAAGTGTTTGAGATGTTCTTGGTATTTTTCTGCAATGGATGTTGCAGATTCCAGTGAAAAGAGCCACAGATGGTAGTTGCAAGTAAGATCAGGTTCCAGGCTTTTAGATTACAGGGTTGGCTGTATTTTTTGCAGCTGAGTTGGTGGTGATGTTGAACTAAACTGACAGAACAGCTGCAATTGAGATGGCTGAGATATGAGTATGAAAGGGTGTTCTGGTGGAATTGAGTCACTGGTGGTTGCCGTGATAATGAAGGTGCAGTGATGCTACTTTGGAGCTGTGAAGATTGCATAGACTGAACTGAAGTGCAGGGAAGGAAGGCAATGCATGGCCATCTTGGCTGTGCTGCATTTGGCCTGTGCAATGATAGCATTTGGCCTGAGCCAAGACTAGTTAGCCAGCTGACTCGGTTCTGACTCAGTGTATTTTGACCTGGTTGACTAAAGATGACCGTTAGGTCAACGGTTAACTTTAACGACGCCGTGACGGAATATTCCATCGACGGAGAGGAATCTCAGGTTACCGGCGGCGACTTTTCTAGACAGATTCCGGCCAAAAACCCAATTTTCCGACGAGCGTTTTTGGGACATATTTTCTACATGGGTTTCTCACACATATGGGCTTGGTGGATATTTTGTTATTGGACTTTGAAGAATTAGACCTAGTTTTGGAAGGGATAAAAGCTACAAAAAGGGAAATTTCTACAACTTGGATATAACGTATTCTACTTGGAGTTTTGCAGAGAGCCGCACTAGGGTTTGCTTTCATTTTATATTTTCATCTTCTTTACTTTATTTCCATTATTATTTGATGATGAACTCCATACTTAGGAGTAGCTAAAACTCTTTTTGATTAAGGGCGATTTCGAAGCCCGAAATATGAACCTATGATTGATATGAAATAACTTGTTCTCTTGCATTTATTTATGTTATTGATTGATTTCTACCATGCTAATATTGTTTATGGATTATTTGTTAAGGGTTTAAGTTCGAAATTGAATCATTAATTCTTAATCTTATTGCTAGTTTATATTTTCTTCGACCCGTAATTGTCTAGAAATATAAACACAAGTAGCAATATATGGGTACTGATGATGGGACTTTGTTAAGTACCTATATGTAGAAATTTACACTAGTAGGTGATTCATGCTTTTGAGTTCATCACTAGGAACAAACTTATCTCACAAAACTTAGAGCACTTGTTTAAGTCACACCTAGTAAGCGTACCTCTAGGAAACTAGGCAAGTAGAAACCGGTAGTCCAGCTCTTCCGTATCCGGTGAGCTTAGGAGATAATAACGAAATAGTTGTGCATACTAATTATTCTAGTGTTGTTAGTAACGATATAATGCGAAGAACTTGGCTATATATCAATTTGGTTTGTATTCCGTTGTCTAGAATGAACCTTTAATCAATTCCATCTCATATTTGAATACACTTTACAATTTTCCGAATTTTTAAAAACAAAATCATCTTTGCTAAGACTATTTGCATAACAACTTAAACTTCATACCTACCTTGGGACGATCCTACTTACATTATACTACTTGTTAGTTAAAGAGAAGTAGAGAAATTTATTTTTGCGAGTTCGACACCTCGTCAATGTTCTAAAAAAAAGCTAAGAAAATAAGTACTCTGAATATCCAAGTGCCCAAGCCAAATACAAGTGGAAGAAGTGCAACGAAAAAGAAGCAAAGATGCTCAAAATCAAAAGACGGGCCAAAGACTGATATTAAATTATTCAAACGCAATATTTATCATCACCATCTTGAAGATAATTCAATTAAAAATACTGCAAAAAAGAATGAGGTCATTCCGAATTCGGACGACGAAGTTACAGCAAAAACGAGTTTATTGAAAACCGAAGACAAGCCAGTTCGCAAACAGAGTTCGCATACAGGAGTAACTGAAATTTTAGTTCGCAACGAGAGTACCTAGATTTTATTTAAAGTATGGTTCGCAAACAGGATTCGCAAACTATGAAGGCCAAAATTCACGAACTATTTTTAGGGTCTTTCTTTTGTAACTTCGGGTCAGGTTCCTTAACCGACTTAGATACTTAAAGTCCTAGAAATGTATACATATATAAATGGTTATTAGGCCATAGATATCGGGGGATCACGAAATTGTAAGTCTTGAATAGAAGAAACTACTCACGGAGTGAAAGATGGGGTTTCAGAGCGGTTCTTCAATCGTAACGATATCTCTTAACTTCTCTTATATGTATATATCATGGATGCTTCTACGTCCATGAGTATATAAATTCATACTTGATTGAGGATGAATTCTAAGTTGTAAACTTGATTTAATTTAATAATCTATTTTGATTTCTTCATATGATTATCGTTGTTTTCTACTATGAGTAAACATTATGATTTATTGATTGATTGTTCTAGGTGGCCAACTAAATATTTATTGATTAATCTAAAGCTAGTAAATGGTTTGGATATCCATGTAATGTTGAATAGCCCCTACACAAGAAGAAAACGTGAAACCTTGCAGAGGGATTCTGTGGAGAAATCACGTGTAGAAATAACACTAGAAAGTGGACCTTGCGCTAAGAGTCTAACTTCTAGAATTAACCTAAGTCACAAAACTTAAAGCTTTTGACCAAGATACATCTTGAGTGCGCTACTACTTGGTGGTTTGGACGAATAGAATCTGTTATTCGAGTGCTTCGGTATCCAGTGACCAAAGGACTTTAGATAATAGTACTGCTCTAACTTCTTTTCTATGGTTGGTGATAATCTATGATTAATGACGAATAGATAAATATATTAACTCATTGACAGTTTATTAACGAAGGAGAATTCCTCGAGCATATCTCTCTATATTGCTTACAACCTAATATTTTCAATTGCTTTTATTTACTTTGTTCAAAATATAAAACAAACCCCCCTTTGTGACACTTTGACAACTAAAACTCGCTGCTCTTCGTGGAAACAATCCTTGCTTCCATTATAATACCAGTTAATTGTGTGGAAATAAATTATTTAATTTGATTGGACTTACGACAGCCATCAATTGACATCCAAAATATAAGCTCAAAGATGTCACGAAGTTGGCGACCACTTATTCTATTGATCCAGGTGCTATGACACATCAACTTGATGTAATAAACCAAGGGTTAGTTTCTCCACAAAGTAATGTTGACTTTTTTTTTCATGGTTTGTCTGGATCATTTGGATCGCTTGATTGTCTTTCTTGTTACCCTCCGTGCCACTATTGATGACCAACGTAAAATGAATCTCGTTGATTCTATTTGGAACAATATGTGTTCAAGGTCGGTCCTGATAGGGAAGCAGGATAAGATCCACTTTGGGGCAACAAAGGCCCATGAGCAACAAAAAACCTTAGTGTAGTTGCAGGAATTCCTACAATACATCCCTCACAAGAATTCATGATATCAAGACATTTTTAAGACTAACAATTACCCTTTTTATTAATTGACTTATTAAATTTTACAAGAAATAAAATCAAGAATACAACCACTGTTCTAGACTTTCTCTTTCCTAAAAACTTTCTCACCACTCTCAAAAGATCTCCCCCCCCCTCCCTTAAGCTTATTCAGCTCTTTATATAGGGTATTACATAATGGATGACAGCTAAGCTGACCTTTATTTTTGGATCTGGCTTGCGATATTTTCTCAAGCATACAAATAATTTATTAATGACATTCCTAGATTTCGAAAGATCTTCACATCTTTCTCGTGTTTAGGCTGTCTTCATATGTTGCGTCATTTCTGTAATCAATCTGCGATATTCGTAAGGGTATTGTTGTTGACGATTTCGCAAGAGTATTATTGTTGCGATATTATGATCCTACATCTTGCCTCTTCTCATGTCTTCTATGCGAAGGGGAGAATGTTATGAGAAATTGTACTTCAAAATTCCGCAACTGTTCATCTTTACATATTCTTTTGTACTGACAAGATTCTGTATTTTATGCAGAGTTTACTACACGTATCTCTTCTTCCATCCATTTCTTGACAAGTATTTTCAACCGCTATTTCTCAACCGTTCACGTATACTCGTCGCATCAAATGTGTTTATCTTATCGAGAACTCTTCTCTCTGTATATATTCTTCTCATTCTTCTCTTCCCTTCTTTTTTACTTTTCTTCTTATCTTTTCTGCAACTTTACTTCACCGTTCTTCCGTAAATTCCGCTCCTGCTGCTGTAAATCTTCTTGTTTCTATCTCTTTCGATCTTTAATTTCTTCTTCATTCCCATACTTAAAATGCCTCCAAGCGGTCGTAAGTATGAGATTTATTTTAAAGAAACTCAGAAGATTCTCAAAGAGAAGGCTTTTATATTATCCACCATTCCCAATCAAGGTGCTAAATCCATTCTTTCTGCTAAACTGTTTTCTGATCATCATTGTGATGATAAAAAAATCATAGTTTTACTTGGTCAGATTTTTGCTGGCCTTCCTATCCCTCTTTATGATCCTAATCTTCCCTTGTTTTACGAAATTCTTGCTCATGCGAACTTTTCGCGAGCCATCTACCAATTAAGTGGGGACTGCATTCGTTTAATTCTTGAATTCGCCAACCGTGGTGCTGGTAAAGGGTCTCTTTATCCAAAAGAAGTTAGGGATACTGAACTTGAAAATTTAGAAATACTCGCCGAAAAATATACAGTAGAGAACTTCTTTGAAAATTATGAATTAATACCCATGAAGAAGGATAGCACTTGCTGGGGTGTTCGCTTGAAGAGAAAAGATAATATCGCTGACGATAAAATGCTTATGCAAGATATCGACTGGCATTCTGGTAAGAATAATACTCCTCGCCACTCTAAAGATGACATATGGTGTGTCTTTCCGTTGATTCTGAAGGGATCTTATATTTCTGGTTCAAATGTGCTTCCTACGAATCTCCCTGCATATCAACCATGGGTATTCAACTGGCCCGAAAAGGAGAAGGAGGTATATCTTCAAGCTTTACCCAATCTATAATCTTTCATATATCCTTACTGTTTTATTCTCTAGTTCTTGCGAAATTTTTAGATTGAAAAGTTGAAAGCAACCTACAACAGAACTAGGAAGGCTAGCACTTTGTTAGCTCTACACTCAATCACAAATGAAGTAAGAAATACTCTTTTATGATTTTTAACAATATATTGTTGCCTCTATTTCTTATCCTTATCTGTGTGCGAAGGTTATCATTGAAGAAGAAGAAGAGCCTGCCAAAGTTGCGAAGACTAAGGGCAAAAGTAAAGGTGTTCTTCGCAAGGAGAAAGCAGCTGCCCCATCTTCAAAGAAAAGAAAAGTTCGTTATCCCTCTCCTTCAAGTGCTCATTCTGACGAAAGTTCTGATGATAATGATGATGGAGTTGATAATTATTTCGCAAGGGGAGATTCTCCACCTAAATCTTGTATGGCTCAATTGTCTAGCATCTTTTCTGACTCCCTGCAAGGGATTGGAGATGATCACCTTACCAACACATGCAAAGATCTTGCGAATATCTGTGATTCCCTTTATTGGATGGTGATGCTTCTCTTTCTGAATTTGCTTGGTATTCTGGTATGCCTTCATTTCTCTGTTTCTTCATAATTACGATTCAAAATTATATCTATCTTGACAGTTTTTTTTTTTTTTTTTGCAGACATGAAAGGCTTCTTTCTCTGTTGCCTCAGATTTGGAAAAAAGACGTGATACTCTTGAAAAGAAGAATCTTCAACTTCGCAAGAGAAACGAAGAACTGGAGGCTGAAGCTGTTGGTCTTCGCGAAAATAACAGACAATCAGAAATTGATTCTTTCACTCAAAATAATAAAATATCTAGTCTTCAAGATGCCAATAATCAACTCTATGGTATGGGGCTTTTCTTATTTTCTTTTATTCTTGTTTTCTCATTATCCTTCCTCATTTGATTTATCATTTTCGCAGACGTTTATGGTATTTCTGATGAAGCTACCATTCTTCATTCTTTTCACAACTCTATGGATAATGATACCCTTCTTGAACACCTTAATAATTCTTTAAATAGTTTTTCAAATGACAAGATTAAATCTCTTTCCACAAATAAACTCAGATCCAAACTTCGCCTCTTAGAAATTGACCATAGATCCAGCTTGGGCTTAGCTAACAAATTTAAGCATTTCTATCTTATCTCTAAAGAGGAAATCAATATTTTAAGAACCAAGATCAATAGTCTCATAGATGATAAAGATCACATTGCTAGCCAAGGTGCTCAAACTTTAGAAAAATTCCAGGAAACTCTTCTCAAGGTTCAAATTGAACGAGATGAATCTAACCGCAAAAATGTTGTGTTTAGCGAAAGAGATAGTCAAATTCGCTCCCGTCTTCTCATAAATAATGATGATAAATTCGCTTGGGATGTGAAAGTTCTAGATGACACCAGAAATAATCTAGGTGGAAATGTTAGTCTCCAAGCTGAGCACACGGCCTTGGTTAGGGATATGATTTCTGGTAGAGAAGGTTGTTAACTGTACTTCCTCACTACTCGTTTGCTCTTCATAAATTTCCACCAGGTTGTTAATTCATTGTTATACGTTTAAAGGAGCTGAATAAAGGTTACGCAGAAGAATTGAAGAGCTTGAGGCTGAGAAGGAGCAGCTTGCAAAGTATCTCTCTTCTCGCAATGATAAATGTTCTATATTAAAGAATCAATTAAAGATCATTGTTGCGAACTTTAAGAATAATGCTATTCTTTTTCGCAACTAAACTATTAAGATGGTTTGTAATGATAATAAAATTCTTCATTCAACATATCCTTGCCTCTTAGAAGAAATTCCAAAGAATGTTCCTGATCTGGACATCTCTGATAGTGAAGCTAGCGAGTATGAAGATGAAGAATAAGAATCTGATAAAGATGATGAAGAATCAAGAAAGAAATAATTTTGATTCATTCTTTAACTTTTTGTAACATCTATATATTTGTTCTTTGATCTTCTATTCTTGTAATCTATCACTGTGGATTACTTCAACTTCCAATACAAGTTATGTTTCTTTTGTTTCTACCTGCATGTGTTAGAAAAGCAATTCTTTTTTGCAATATGGTTAATCAATATATAATTATTAATCTTTTATTTTATGCGTAAATCTGTCATATGGAAGCAAATAACACTTTTTCATTCTATTCATTCCCATACTTTCCTCTGTTATTTGTGTCCAAATGAAAGATTAAGCAAGTTACTTTTAATTAGTAAGATTGTTGCGAAAACTTTTGGTACGTTTATGCCTTAATTTCGCAATCATTTCTCGCAATCACATATTTTGGGAGATAATCCTTGGTTTTTTCCAAGATTTCATTCATTCTTGTTTTCTGATGTGGTCTTATTTTGCTTTCCTAAGTAAAGGTCTTATTTTGCCACCTCTTGTCACTGCGATAAAATCGCAGAACATCTTTGCACTTTCATGCAAAAACCCCTTGATTTTGCCTTAACTTTCTTGTCATTTTTGTTGCGACAATACGACAGGCCTAAATATTCCTGCGAAAATAAAGCCCCATGACCTTGCCGTCTTGCGACGAAATCGCAGGACGTCCTTACACTTTCATGTATTGACCCATTGATATCGTCTTATCTTTCTATTTTGTATTATTGCCTCTCCAGAATAGTTGCACAAACATGACAAGCCTTGATACTCTCATGAGTAAGAAGCCTCATGACATTTGCGTCTTAAGACACTTATCAGCTCCATAATGGAGGGTGCCTCCCTTATCTTCCCCCTGGTTTCCCCTTTAAGGAGACGTACCTTTACCATACAAGGTTGCTCCTCCCATCCGGTCGTAACAACAACCAGTTATTTTCGCAGCCTCTTATCCCTTTTTCCTATATGGCTTATGGTTACGAGACGACAACCTAAGTGAGGTTTTCTTCGGGCCGAGTGAAGCATAAGCCAAGACTTGCCAAGAATGGACAGGTATGATCTAGACACTCCAGGAACTCTTGGCTCAACCGTGTACCTCATTTCCTTGATCAGATTCTGCACTCCTTAGGAGAGACCTTCTCACCTTAGTCTCCCAACCTAAGTCACATGCTTAAGTTGAGAATCCAAGGCGCCTCTCCTGGATGGGCTTTATTGAACCCTAAATCTCCATGACTCAGGTTCCAGGGGAGATGTAACCTTTTCCCTGAGCCATGCAACAGGTACCCCCTTCTATGACGCACTTTAGGTCTTACATTTTCCTCTTGCAAAATTTTGATTTCGCGAACTAGGGTGTACGCCATAGTAGGTTCGCCCCTTTCTGATTGTTTTTCTTTTGCATTTCAGCTCTGTTGTAATTTGTCAATCTCATATTTGTTATTCAATAAAGTATATTTTTTAATTTTTTTGCAGCAAATCAGTCATACATCTTTCTTTCTTTTCTCAATTTTACTTTCATTTCACATTTTAAGTTTCTTACCTTTTATGCTTTCTGCCTCTGCACCTTTGATATTTTCTATTATTTTCTCACCTTCTGTGAAATCTTCGCCACTTCTTATTTTTAGCAAGAATTGACTTTGCAACGTTTCTTCTTCTCTCTGTTCTATTGCATCTACCATCAGTCTTTCACTTTTTTTTGTCTTTGTCTGATATTATGTTTCCAATTCTCCTTCTTTGCAGTTCGTTCTTCGCACGATTCTACATCAATTTCATAACACTTCTTTCCTTCAATACAATCTCCTTTTATGATGCCAACTCCACTAGGATGAGGGAACTTAATGCACTGATGAAATGTCGATGCTACGCCTAGAATCCCATGTAACCAAGGTCGGCCAATTAAAGCGTTGTATGGTGACTCCACGTCGACAACACAGAACAGAATTTCAGAAGATAGTCCTTTAAATGGAATTCGCATAATGACTTCCCCTTTAGTCTTATTGGCAGTACCATTAAAACCATAGATTTTGTAAGTTGAATGTACTAGATCCTCATCTTTTTCCCCCATAGTCTTATAACCGTGATAGAATAAAATATCCACAGAACTTCTAGTATCAATCAAAATTATGTTGATTGCCCATGAATTATTAGCTTCATCATCGCTAGGCTTTAGGTTGATCTCTAGTCTCACCACCAATGGGTTGTCATGTATTTCTCCTCCTTTGGGAACTTCTTCGGTTGTGAATGAAATAATCTGCTTTTTCCATTCTTTTAGCGGCAAAATTTTCGCGATGTTCATTATTTCTCTATCATCGACATCTCTTGCGAAAACCCTTCTCAGAATATTATCATGGAAATCTTGAATTGTTTTGTATGAATGTACAATAGAATGGCAGAATAGATTTTTCGCTTTCGCACCAACTTCTATTAGAAATGTTTTTCCTCCCTTTGTTGTATTTACTCTGCGAGTTTCTGGCGGTGGTGGCAGTGGTTGAGATTGAGGTTGACTTATTAGAAAATGATTTAATTTTCCTTGATCTATCATTCTGAGGATGATTCTCTTTATGTTTCTGCAGTCATTTGTTGAATGTCCATGAAAATGATGGTAAGAACAAAATTCATGACTTTTGTGGTTTGGAGGTGGTTCACTCTTCATATTCCATGGTGCTGGTATATTTTCCATCAAGATTATAGCTTCCCATATTTTTTCTACACTAGCATTCATAGGTGGCATTTTGATTTCTTCCCATATCATCCTATGACTTCCCTGTCCTCTATGATAGTTTTTCCTTTGACCCTCATAAGTTTCTTGTGGCTGATCAAGTCTTTGAATCTTGTTATTTCCTCCGCGGTTATAGAAGTTTCTTTCTCTTTCGAACTCTTCTTGATCACGACTTCCCATAGCTACCAGTTTCTGTTGATTATCAACCATCATATTTTCTTGTTGTACTTGAGAAGTGCTCGCCACTGTGTTTATCAATTTGGGTAATAGGCTTGCATTTGCTGCTTTTGAACTTGTGTTCGCAACTGGGTATGATTTCATCTCATTTTGTTTTTCCTCAAGAGCAATATACTCTTCCTGAAACTCTCGCAACTCAGTCTTTGTGATCGTATTCTTGATTCTAAAAATTTGAATATACAGCAGATTGGTTGCGAACATTATGTTAATGAATGATAGAATGAGGTATCTCTCATCCACACGGCCACCCATTTCACTACACATTGTCTTCCACCTCATAGTTAGATGTTTTAAACTTTCTTCAATTCTTTGATTTAACCCAAATACATCTTCAATGCCAGGTCGCGAGGAATTGTTACTTATATACGCTCCTAAGAACGTAGTTTGTAAATGGTTGAAAGATGTTATAGTTCTCTTATTTTATATGAGAACTCTGTCTCTTTGTATTCATGACTCTTTCCCTTCTTTTATGCCAATATACCTGTCATTTACATTACTAACCTAGGGTTTTCATGCTTAAGCATTAGCATTTAGCAGCCTCACCTAACTAGATCACCGCTGCCACGGTGGGAGGTCCGACCGAAGAAAATCGAAACACCGATATGTGTAATGGTGTTATAAGGTTAAAATTGATATGCATTCAATTTATGGTAGCTTAGATAAATTTCCTCCATTTTTTATGCATCTTTTGTGATGGTTTGCATCAATTTATCCCCTGTGCTATGTTTCCTTTGTGGTGGTTTGCACCAATATCCCCATGTAATATGCATTCTTTGTGGTGCTTTACATAATGGCTATGCAATAAATTTTAAAAGTCACTATCGAATTTTTCATAAAACACTAAATTTTATATCGTTGTTTGTACTCGTTGTGTAGATTTTTTTAAATCCCTTCCAATGATATAAAATTTGTAAAAGTTTAAGGCACGGATTTTTAGATATGTTATATTAAAGTTTGGTTGTCAATTATACTTCTTAAAAAATATGATGAATAAGGAGTTATAATAATTAGATTAAATCGAGGAATATTTTAGGCTTTCCATATCCCAAAGACTACCACCACTTTTTATCAAATTGAACATTTGTGTTACAGGGGTTTACTCAATAAATACTTTTATTAATTTCCAAAGAGTTTAATGGATTTACTTTCAAAGTTTATGTTACTCGTTGTATATTGTCTAAAGTTTGTGTTACTCGTTGTAAACTTGAAAATTCAAAGACTTTGCATACTTACATATTTTCAAGACTTTGAGTGACTTTTGTGTAGATATTTGCCTTGATAAAAGTCTTGCAAAATATGTAAGATTTTGGAAGACTTTCAATTTTTTTATAAAGATGTTTTTTACTCTCTTTTATTTTATTTCATGAATACACAATTTATAAAACTCTTATTATAGAAGAGTATAAATTACATGATATGATTAAACATTCTTTTAATTTATTGTTACACTTTATTGAACAAAAGAAATAAGTTATATATATATATATATATAAATAATAATAATAATTTATAATATAGTTGAAGTTACTATAATAAATAAGCTACAATAAATTTTGTATTCATGTCTATCATGCATATTTCCATATAAAATTTGTTTTTACAACTCTTCAGGATTCTATAAATGTTTGCAAGACATTAGACAACTCTGCATAACTCCGCAAAATTTTGCTCAATTCTGTATAATTCTCGCAAAGTTATTAATTTTCGTGACTCTTTTTAAATCTCTGCAAATCTACAAATATATTTATTGAGTAAACCCTTGTTAGTCTACATTTAACAAAAAAATGACCATAAAAAGGACTCCCTCCCTTCGAGCCCTCCGGTCGGTTGGCCCAATTATCCAAGGATGCTTTGTATTTCTAGAAAGTAGGCAACCTTTTTAATCCCTCTGGAAACCCAAGACAGTAAAGAAAATGCTTCAAAAAAAAAAATCGTTTACTTTTCTTTTCTTTAAACGATCAAACACAGTTACTTATCTTCTACTCCCTCCGTCTCTGAAAAATAGCCAGGTTTGTGTGTAAATTTACACACAAACCTGTCTATTATTTTGAAACAGAGATAGTATAATGTGGTCCATTTCCTGTTTAACTTCAAAAAGAAAACAAACATGAACGAACATGTTAAGCTTTCTCGTCATTAACTTCCACTGTACGAGTACGATCAATGATTTCATTTTCTTTTGCCTTGTTTTATTCTTTCTGAATTATACTCATTCATGAGTGCTGATCATAGATTTGTGCAAATGATCGTTTGAACCCTACGCGCTTAACTAAAGGATATCTCGACATACCGATCTTGTCAAGCTTAATTATCACGTTCAACGCCATTGTGGCGACATCGATCAAGTCCATTTTGTGATGGTGGTGGATAGCAAATAGAATTAAGAAAATGATTCGTCATGAATGGCAATGATATTATTAAGAATCCTATTTTTGGGCTACTAGGGAGACTATTTGTGTGGGCTATTTTACTAAGTGGAGCCTAAATGTTATAGGAGGAGATCATATATGTGTAAAATTTCTAAAATACCCTCCATAATTTTTATTTATTTCCCTTATACCCTCTCATTAACTACCTAATCTAATCAACAACAACAAAAAAAAAAAAACTGAAAAAAACGGACGACATTAAAAGAAAAAAACCCGTCCCCCTCTTATAAGTTTTTTTTTCTTCCTTCCTCTTCTTGTTCTTCTTCTTTCCTTCTTCCATTGAACATTGTTCAACGATTAATCGTCGATTCAAAAAAAAAAATTCGTCGTCGATTAACAACATTCTATAAAACCATGAAACCTAAGGAAAATCTAGGTCAATCTTCGTCGAATCAACCTCCTACTAAAGCAGAGAAAGCAACTTCATCAACTGAAGATGAAACTGCAGATCAAGAGGAAGTGAATGAAGGATTTCCAGAAGCCGCCGAGTCACCTGACATGACAGCAATAAGGTATGAATTCAAAAACCCAGTATTTATTTAAGCGTTTCGTTGATTAATCAGTTGGTTTCGAAAATTTTAGGTCTGAAAAAACGGTTTCTGAAAATGTTTACGGCTGGGAGTTCTTGTATTCCCAGCCGTAAATAGGTATAACGGTTGGGAATTGTCGATTTCCCAGCCGTTTACAAATTACACGGTTGGGATATATAAGAACTCCCAGCCGTAACTAAATCGACTTGTACGAGATGGACTATTCCTATCCGTAACCATTAGTATACGGCTAGGAATATCCTAGCCGTATATTCTCTTGTGTTCAATTTTTTTTAGCCGTTGTATTGTTACGTCTCGGTTTTCCCAACCGTAGTTATATATCCTGACCGTGATATCCAGTTTCCTAGACGTTTTCACATTACGTCTTGGATTTTTCTAGCCGTATTTATGCCATGTGTTGTACTGTGAACTAGAAATATACATACGGGTAGGTTTTCGTATCCGTAATGCTATGTCGGCTTGGTCGACATCTAAGTTCCCATCCGTGTTTTGGTTTTCGGCTGGGAATATTACCATTATCCCAGACGTAGTTACTTTTGCATCTTGGACTATCCAATTTTCCTAGCCGTATGAGGTGTTACGGTTTGGTTCTATCAAATTTTCCCAGACGTATTTATTATCTAATTTTGGTTTTTTGCCTTGTTTGTCTTGGAACAGAGGGAAAAAGAAGAAGAAGAAAAGATCCCAAGAAGTATCACCTTCTAGTGACCCCACTCTGCAACCTCGTCACGCAAAACCATTGGGTGCAGACGTAAGCAAAGCAATCGGAGTTGTGACTGCTGGAGAAAAGGAAAGTGGCGGAGATGGAGTTGGAGTCACTGGAGGAACTGAAGTTGGAGTTGCTGGAGGAACTGAAGTTGGAGTTGCTTGAGGGAACTGAAGTTGTTGTTACTCAAGGAACTGAAGTTGTTGGCACTACTAGTGGTGGTGGAAATGAAGTTGGCACTTCTAGTGCTGCTGCTATTGATAAAGGTAAATATGTAGTCGAGGAGGGCAATGAGGAGGACAGGAAGGAGGGAAAGAAGAAGTATAAACCTAAGACAACGCCAAGTGAAGTAATTGATTCTATTGAGCCTTTACCTCCCAAGAGGAATGAGAGACCTTGGGGTGAGCCAAGAGATCATTCCGTCTTGATTGGCTACACTTCTTCATGGGCTGGTCGGGTTTGTGGCACAAAGGTAATAAATCAAATTACATATATGTTATATTCATTTTGTTATGGATTATTATTTTTACAACCATTTTTTTTTTGGTAGTTTCCGGATAAAGCTGTCCCTAAACTAAAGCACCAACAAGCAAAGTTTTGGTCGTTGGACGATGAGCATCCAGATGTGCAAGTTTTGGTCAAATCTTCGGGGTTATGGTCTGGAATCGATGCTTTGCAGAAGACATATGATGTTGTCACAGTTTGTGGTTTTAGAGAAAGATTTTGGCCCGAAACCATGATTTTTCACCTCCCATTCGGTGAGATGACAATCACTCCGGATGACGCAAAGCAAATCACTGGTCTAGCTTTGGAAGGAAAGGCGGTGTTTGAGGGTTTCAACAATTACATGCCTTTTGATGAGCTTTGTGCCTTGGCCAAGAACTGTCTTGGGTGGGGTAAAGATGAAGCGGAAGAAGAGTTTGAGATAGGGTCTGGAGCACCTCCTAGATCTAAGAGAAAATTTAGTGCACCAGGCGAACTTAGTGAAGCAGTTAATATGTCAAGGAAGATTAATTTGGTTCGTCTGAGGGATAAGTTTGGGGATTCTAAACGCTAGACGGATATGAGATTGGTGGTGATGGACGCAGAAAGAGCTAGACATATGGCTATAGCTTACTTGTTGCATGCTCTTGGGACCGTCCTTTTCTCCGATTTCTCAGGCAATAAGGTAAATGCATGTTACTTACAGTGGTTGAAGACTCTCAGTCTCGATAAGAAAACAAACGAGGTACCTAGGTACTCGTGGGCCACCACCCTCCTTGCTGATGTGTTGGAATGTCTTTGCAAAGCTTCTAGATGGAACGAAACACAAATTACGTGATGTGTTGCTCTTGTCCAGGTATTATTTTTTTAAATTGGGCCGACCGAGCGAAGCGAGGGAGGACCTTATACGGCCACTTTTTTGTAAATCTTAAGTCATCAAATTGAAACAAAAAGATTGGAAATAGTTAGGGCCGAAAAACCAAAAATATCCCTCCATTTTAGTCCAATTACTATAATTCCTTATGTATCCTATTTTTTTAGGGGTATAATTAGAATGCAAACTTTAATATAACATATCCAAAAATCCGTGCCTTGGAATTTTACAAATTTTATCTCGTTGGAAATCTAATAAAAAAACCTATCCAACGAGCACAAACAACAATATCAAATTTTGAGTTTTTAAGAAAAATTTGTAGGTATTTATCATTTTAGACATAATTTTAGAAAATTAAATGTATATTCATTTTACAAACCACCATAAAGGATACATAATACTTTATGTAACCATATTTTGGTTTATGCGTCAACTAATTTTTTGTTGCAACTAATAAAACGATATACTCCATCCGTTTCAAGAAAAGTGATACTTTCATTTTAGGCACAATTCTCGAATATTAAATGCATAGCCATTATACAAACCACTACAAAGGATGCATAACACATCATGTAACCATATTTTGGTTTATGGGTCGACTAATTTTCCGTATCAGAAAAAACTTTCACATTTCGTTTCAGGAAAAGTGATCATTTGTCTACGTTTCGGGAAAAAGTGATACTTTCGCCCCCGTTTTGGGAAAAGTGATACTTTCGCCCTGTTTAGGGAAAAGTGATACTTTCGCTCCGTTTTGGGAAAAGTGATGCTTTCGCTCCGTTCCAGAAAAAGTGATACTTTTTCTGGAACGGAGCGAGAGCATCAATTTTTCTGAAATGGGGCAAAAGCATCACTTTTTCTGAGACGAGGCGAAAGTGTCACTTTTTCTGAAACGAGGTGAAAGTATCACTTTTTCCGAAACGGGGAGAAAAGATCATTTTTGATGAAACGGAATGTGAAAGTAGTCGCCATCTTCAGATTATTCTTCGATCGGCCCTCCCACCGTGGCAACGGTTGTACTAGTATAACAGATGTTTATTTGATTTACTTTTATAACTTATTTATAAACAATTTTTTTTATTTTTTGCCATAGTCATGGGCTTACGACCATTTTAAAAGCTTGAGGCCTACTAGAAATACAGATTGGCCTCTTGATAAACCTACAGGAGGGAGATACCCTTTTGGAGGGACCCAACACAAGGCTAAAGAGACGGAAATGGTCTACATGAGGAAAAAATTGGATGCTTTGACAATTGAAGATGTGGTTTTTGATCCATATTTGAAACTTGATGAGGATGGTGAAGAGAAAGTTGATGATAGAGTATTTACTGATGTGGCAACCTATACGGGACCTTTGTTTCATGCAACCGGGTTCGTCATTTTAGATCCTCGTAGAACGCTACGCCAAATCGGTATTGTCCAAAAAAATTGTGCCTGAAGAGACTCGTTTTAGACTGAGCATAGCCACCTCCTAATTTAAGGACAAACATGTCAAATTGAACTATGAAAATGCACCGGCGATTGGCCATTGGAATGCTCGTTCCGAAGAAGTGGACCAAATGAGTAGAAGACTCCTTGAAGCAGAACATGGTACTTCGCAAGCGGATGCGAATTACATGGAATGGTATGGAGAGTGGGCTCATCCTTATGTGGAAAATTTGGATCCGGAGGCGCAGAGACATTACATGAATGCAGAGAAAGAGAGTTCAAAGACACCAAGGAGTGATGAACATGATTGGCAAATATGGTGGTAAGTATACTACTAATTATGTTTGTATATGATGTTTTTTTAAATTATCTATGAATAATGGGAGTACGTGTGTTTGATATGAAAAAATAGGTCGACCGAGTTAATTGGGTGGCCAAAGACATCAGCCGTATGATTGATTTGGGTCAGGATTTAACAGTAGCTGAACTCAGATTAATGCGGAATCGAGTTAGAGGCATAATACTCCCGAACAAAGGAGGTTTATATCCTGTTGAAGCACTAAGGAGATCTAAAGTGGCTAGGTCTCCTTCTCCTAGCGACGACTCGGAAACTCCCTCCCTTGACCAAGTTCAATCTAAGCAACGAAAAGTCAACCGAGGTGGTAGAGGTGAAAAAGGTGGAACGAGTGCTCGAGGTGGTCGAGGTGCAAAAGGTGGAACAAGTGCTTGAAGTGGTCGAGGTACTGGACCAAGTGCTCGAGGTGGACGTGGTGGAGGTAGAAAGGCTCCAACTCAAGGTGGCGGTCGAGGTAAAAAATCTAAAGTTATAGAACAAGTTGTGGAACCTCAGGCAAGGGACGATTTGGATGACTTTTTGGAAAGCACGTCGGAGGAGGGATCAAGTGAAAATTAATGACTATTTAATTTTTATTATATTACTTCATGGATCTTTTATTATCTAAGACTTTGTCTATTTACTGTTTTTGTGTTTGGTTATGGATTTGGATGGAAAGACTTTTAAAACTTTGCATTTATTAATGAATGTTAGTCTTTCCAATTGTCTAATCTAAGTAAACTGAGGAAATAATCAAGATTCACAAAGTTTTCGTGCACTTTCAGCTAGGTTGATCCTTCACATAACCTAGCCGCAAGTGCACATAATCCTTGTCAAATATACTTGCACAGGACTGCGGTTGGAAAGTCCCGTCCGTTTTATAAACACGTCTAGGAAACTTAACCGTAACTAATTTACGGTCAGGAAATACCTGGACGTATGTTTCACTGGATACTCAAAATTTAACTGAAACTAGGTTAAGGCTACGTTTCCGAGCCGTGTATTTTTTTTTTGCGGTTGGCACTCCGAGCCGTAAAACTGACATAAATTTGCAGCTCTTTTTTACGGCTAGGAATCTATTATATATCATGGACGTTAGACTGACAAAAATAACAACTATTGTTTACGGCTTAAACTACCGAGCCGTAAATTTGACACACCACATATCCTGCAATTTATACAGAATAATGGCTGGGTCTCTCCTTCGATTTCCCAGCCGTAAATACCTATAATTATGAATACCACATCATATCGGCTATTTTTTTGAATTTTGAAAAATAGATCCGTTTGAAGGCTGATCTATAAAAGGTTCTAGCTGTTCAACCACTTATTTAAACTTGAAATAACCATATAACCACCTATTTCAAAACAAAATCACACCTTCTACATCAATAAGATAAACCCAACTTATTAATTACGGCTTGAACTCCTACAAACTCAATGCAATGTACTCAAAGGATAAACCCAACTTCACTTTGGAAGAAGACTTATCTCTTTGCAACAATTTTGTACTATGATATCCAAAGAAGGGAGAAGAACGATAGCAAGGTGGTTTAGCCAGTAAATCGTATTGGAGTAATATTTTTGAGAATTTTTGTAGTGAAACAGGTAACACTAACAACTGCGATGGGGTTGAATTGTATCTTCGATTTTCAGACATACACAAAAAAAGTGGAAGAATATATGGCTTTATGTCGTATGTGTAACCAACTTCGACTTAGAGGTGAGACTGATAGAGAAGTCACGGCTCAAGCTAAGAAGGAATGGAGAAAATGGAAAGGTTATGATTTCAACTTGGAAGCTCAATTCGCCATCATCAAATACTTCTCAATACATCGAAATGGGTGTTATTAAAACCAACTTTGTAACGGGGATTTATTAAGTATGTAATGGGTTTTATTGTGGCCTAATTAATTAAAGTATTACTAATTTTCAATCGTAGTATGTATTCATGTTGAAAGTCAAAATTTCTAAGCTTACAGACTCAGTTACGGACGGGAAATATAAGAATTCCCAGCCGTAAAACAGATTCAGGAAATTCTCGTTGACTGACGGCTAGAAGTTCTTAACTTCCCATCTGTTATTTTTGTTTACGGCTGGGAATTCATCAAATCCTAACCGTAATTTTTTAATTACGTCTGGGTCGACACAATTTCTCGGCCGTAACAATATCAAATTCCAGATTTTTTTCGGATTTTTGACGAATTTGAATTGATGAAATTGATGTTGGTAGTTGATTATAAGGTTATCTTGAGTTTTGTGATGAATGGTTTCATCATTTTTCTTCAAAAAAAATCAAAAACATTTCACCAAAATCACCATTTTTCTTTCTTCAAAACTCAAAAAATATCATGTTTTGATTTGCAAAACATTAAGGTTTTGATTAGTCTAATTGATTCACTAAGACTGATTAGTTAGATTAATCAAGTTAATTAGCACTAATCAAATTAATGGTAGATTAGACATTACAAAAAATGATGGATAAGGGGTGGTATGGGTTGTTATTTCATGACCCAATATAGCCCCCAAAAACCCATACGCTTTCAGCCCATAAATAGGATTCATTATTAAATGTAAAAAAAAAAGACAATAGTAATTGAATATTTTTTATCTTTTACTACCTGAATCATTGCAACAACAACAAAAAACAAGAGAATTTTGATAAAGTACCCCGCTTTTTGGATACCCACTAAAAAAATACCTCCGTTTTTTAAAATTTGTTAAAGTACCCTTACGTTAGTTTTTCCATCCAATGTTAGTTAAGACTATTTTACTTTACATATTTACCCTTTTATTATTGCCACATTAATTTTATACATCATTTTTCAGGTTCGTCGAGTCCGGTTCAAGATCGTTACACCGCTTTCAGGTTCGTTACATCATTTCCCAAAAAGGGTCCATCATTTCAAGTGTTTTGGGGTTTTTGGTTGGAAGAAAATGTCCTTCTACAACATTTTTTTAGGTTCGTCGAGCCCGGTTCAAGATCGTGACAACGCTTTTAGGTTCGTCGAGCCCGGTTCAGGATCGTTACACCATTTTCAGGATTGTCGGATCATTTACCCTTCCCACCAAGGAGATGTAGTGAAGGGGTAAATAAAACTTTTAATTGGAAAGATAACTACCACCTAGCACTTAACTGGGTGGAATTTGTCTTTTGAATAAAACAGGATACTTTAACAAATTTCTAAAAAATTAAGGCATTTTTTTAGTGTAATGTGAAAAATAGGGATACTTTATCAAAAAGACCGAAAAACAATGAGAACTAGTAAGAGAACGTTTTTGGTTGAATTTATCTTTTGAAATATAAGAGTTAGGATTCTATGATAAGAAGATAAGAAGCAAATCTCTGCATAGAAATCATTTTGTTGGCCATTAAGCGGCAACAGAAGTCAGCATTGGTGGCCAAATATCAATAAGCTCCTCCTATCTTTTACATAAGTAAACCCTAAGTCAAGTTCTTGAAATTCAGACTGCTTCTAGATAAGTTTTTTGGACCAAAAAATGTTTTTGTCATTACAAAATATGAAACCTTATGAGTCTTCGCTGGTGTATATTTTTTGTATTAAGCTGGTCCTGTAAGAAAATGTAGGCAATGAAGGCATCGATCAGAAAATAGAAGGGGTGGTTTTCAAAAAATAAAAAACAAATAGGAGGAGTATTTAAGAAACAAATAGGGGTATATTTCAATAATCTTATTAGGGGTTTAGTTGCTATATGAAATATTTTGACAAAGGGATTATATTCTAAATAAACTTTTCTCCATTGGGATGAACACTCGGGGATATTGAGATTTCGAGTCAGCACTATTTCTTGACAAGAACTTCACTTTTGGAGCAAAAATGGCTTTCAAATGCAATTTAGAATTCCGGGTTTGTCATTTTTAGTAACTTGATTTGGAAATTGGTGTGTTTGGTTGTGGAGGGACACGGCAAATGGATCATTTCGTTCTAGCTACAGTTGGAATTGGACCGCCAATCAAAAGAAGAGCTGGTTTGCGGAGGAAACAAGCTGGAAGGGGCTCTTACAGAGGAAGTTAGAGGCTGATTACTCTGATTTCCTGTTTTCGTTTGGAGAACAAACTTAACTTTACTAACTGGGGATAAAGGTTTTGAATGCATGTGTGCAAATAAGGAGATCATGGGTTTAACTCAATTGCAGAAAATTCTTAGAATCCTCTGTTATGATACAGAGTGAAATTATGCTGTGTTTTGGAAGCTTAACTGTAAACCTAAAGTGTAGTTGCAGGATTTCCCACAACACACCCCTTGTAATATCTTGATAATAATCTCTTGATCTAAACTAATTTGATATTAAAAGTATGATTAAAATTCTAAGAATTGTAAATAGACACACGGATTTTTACATGGTTCGATCAATTTGATCTTTGTTTAATTTTACATTTGATTAACATTAATAATCTCCATTAATGGAGTTCTAAATATAGTTTTGGGGAAGAAGATGATAAAGAAAAATACATTTTCTCTCTCTTAAAATCTCTCTGCAAAATATCTCTCTCTCTCCTCAAATCGTGTCCTCACTTTTCTCTCTCCTGCTCTTCTCTTTATATAGGTGTCTTCATGTTCATGGTGGATGACAGCTCATATTCAACTATATTTCCCATTTTTTAGGTTTTTCGCTATGCTCCTTGCAGGCTCTACTATGCTCCTCGCGAGATCTGCTATCAGCTCGCGAGATCTGCTATCGTTCTCGCGAGATCTGCTATTGTGCTCGCGAGATCTACTATCATGCTCGCGAGACTCTTCTATAACCACAAAATCTTCATTTCCTGCCTTGCTCTCGCGAATTCCCTCCTTGTGCTCACGAACATTCTCTCTAACTATAAAATCTTCACATCTTTCTCATATTTTAGGTTGTCGTTGTTTATTACGTCATTCTTTGAACTACTTTGTGACGCTCGCGAAATGTTGTTGAAGAATTTTCGGTGACGCTCGCAGAAGTGTCGTTAATCTCTCGTGAATATAATTGTGGCGATATTCTGGTCCTACATCTTGCCTCTTTTTTCTTGAATATTGCTTGAAAAGTAATCTTTAAGAAAAAATCTGTTGTTGTAGTAGTCTTTGATCTTTGTTGATGAAGGAACGAGCGAAAGAATACTACACTTGAAAAGTACGTACTTGCCTCTATTCTTTTGTGAAGTTCCATATCTTTGCTAAGTAAATAAGAAGTATTAACTCTTGAAGTATTCGAAGTATGAAGTATCCTTGAAGAAATATAAGAAGTACTCAATCCTCAAAATATAAGAAGTATCCGTCCTTGAATGAAAATCATAAGTATTGTCTCTGTTCATGCGAAATTATCACTTCATTTCTGGTGAAAATTCTTGCCCATTTTGGAAATGATTCTTGACGAGTAGATAAAGAACATAAAATGTTTTCTTGGCAATCCATAGTTGCCTCTGTTCTTTATCTATAAAGCGTGTCATAGGAGGGGGTATCTCTTGACATGATTCAAGGGTAAGGTTATACCGCTGCTGGATCCTGAGTCATGCAGATGTTGGGGTTAAAGAAAACCTATCCGGGAGAGAGATCTTGGATTTCCAACTATATATGGTTATACCCTGGTTGGACGACCGAGAATCTCTTCCAAGAAGTGCAAAGTATGACCAAGGCGCCGAGGTACACGGTTGAGCCAAGGGTGCCAAGGGCGTACGAAACTCCCTTGCCATTCTTGGTAAGTCTTGGCTATGATGCACTTGGCCTGAAGAAAACCCCACTTAGGGTGCAGTCTTGTAACTATAAGCCATATAGGCATAAAAGACAAGAGGTTGCGAAAACAGCTGGTTGTTGGTAAATCTGGATGGGAGGAGCTAGTCTTGTATGGCCGATGTGCCCTCCTTGAAGGGGCAACCAGGGGGGAGATAAGTGCGGCACCCTCCATTAGGGAGCTGATAAGTGTCTTAAGACGACAATGTCATGGGGCTTTATGATCGCAAGAACATTTAGGCCTGTCATATTGTCGCGTGACGTAAATTATACAGAGGCAACAATCCATAAGATAAAATGTTAAGATGAGATCAATGGGTTTTTACATGAAAGTGTAAAGATGTCCTGCGATTTCATCGCAAGACGACAATGTCATGGGACTTTATTCTCGCGAGGGGATTTTGATCTGTCATATCGTCGCAGAAAATTCAAAGAAAAATGGATAAGGCAAGATCAATGGGTCAATACATGAAAATGTAAAGACGTCCTGCGATTTTGTCGCAAAGAGAAAAATTGGCAAAATAAGACCTTTAACTAGGAAGGCAAAATAAGACGAATAGAATAATCTCAAACCTAACTATTTTCTTTTAAGAATGCAGGAAAGATTTATTCATCGCAAGAGAGATAGCAAATCATATTTAGAATCTCTCAGAAATACTATTCAGAATTTCTCAGAAGTATAATTCAGAGTCTCTCAGAAAGATTATCTACAATCGTGCAGAACTATTCATCACAGCACTATTCATCAGCTCGCATGACTATTCATCGCGGCACTATTTATCGCAACACTATTCAGTCATTATTCCTGTCACTATTTCAGAAATTCGCAGAAACATTCAGAAACTTGCAAACTCATTCAACATTTCGCAGATTATTCTAGACTTTCGCAGGAAATTTCATTATTTCGCAGAATATGATTATTTTATTGACAGAGGCAGAGGCAATTCGTTCATTTAACATTTTCTCAGAGATTCTTCCTTCATAGATAAAGAACAGAGGCAACTATGGATTACCAAGAAAACATTTTATGTTCTTTATCTACTCGTCAAGAATCATTTCCAAAATGGGCAAGAATTTTCACCAGAAATGAAGTGATAATTTCGCATGAACAGAGGAAATACTTATGATTTTCATTCAAGGACGGATACTTCTTATATTTTTAGGATTGAGTACTTCTTATATTTCTTCAAGGATACTTCATACTTCGAATACTTCAAGAGTTAATACTTCTTATTTACTTAGCAAAGATATGGAACTTCACAAAAGAATAGAGGCAAGTACGTACTTTTCAAGTGTAGTATTCTTTCGCTCGTTCCTTCATCAACAAAGATCAAAGACTACTACAACAACAGATTTTTTCTTAAAGATTACTTTTCAAGCAATATTCAAGAAAAAAGAGGCAAGATGTAGGACCAGAATATCGCCACAATTATATTCACGAGAGATTAACGACACTTCTGTGAGCGTCACCGAAAATTCTTCAACAACATTTCGCGAGCGTCACAAAGTAGTTTAAAGAATGACGTAATAAACAACGACAGCCTAAAATATGAGAAAGATGTGAAGATTTTATAGTTAGAGAGAATGTTCGTGAGCACAAGGCGGGAATTCGCGAGAGCAAAGAAGGAAATGAAGATTTTGTGGTTATAGAAGAGTCTCGCGAGCATGATAGTAGATCTCGCGAGCACAATAGCAGATCTCGCGAGCACAATAGCATATCTCGCGAGCACGATAGCAGATCTCGCGAGGAGTATAGTAGAGCCTGCAAGGAGCATAGCGAAAAACCTAAAAAAATGGAAAATAGAGTTGAATATGAGCTGTCATCCACCATGAAGACACCTATATAAAGAAAATAGCATGAGAGAGAAAAGGGAGGACACAATTTGAGGAGAGAGAGATATTTTGCAGAGAAATTTTAAGAGAGAGAAAATGTATTTTTCTTTATCATCTTCTTTCCCAAAACTAGATTTAGAACTCCATTAATGGAGATTATTAATGTTAATCAAATGTAAAATTAAACAATCATAGTGAAGAATCATGGATGTAGATCAAATTGATCGAACCATGTAAAAATCCGTGTGTCTATTTACAATTCTTAGAATTTTAATCATACTTTTAATATCAAATTAATTTAGATCAAGAGATTATATCAAGATATTACAAGGGGTATGTTGTGGGAAATCCTGCAACTACATAAAGTGTGAGTAATTTTGATTTAAACATTTTTTTATTTTATTTTTGTTATTTTTTTATTTTGCCTTCAAGAAAGAGTCGGTGCATAGACTCAGAAGTCAGAACTACTGACTTCAAGTTCTAGGAACTAATTTCAGGCTGCTAACTTGGGAAGATGCTTTCTTTGGTAACCATGGGCCACTTGATCCTGCAAGGAATTTATCTGTTGATTCTACCTTTGAGAACGAATATAAGAATTACTTGCAGTACCCACTGGGATTAGCCATGGCAAAGATGTCACCTCTTGTATGTTCCTTAGGCGAAGGGTAAGTTCGGCTTTTTGTTTCATGCACCTTATATTAAATTAGATCTTTCTTTTCAGTATGACTAGTATAACACGCACGCGCGATGCGCCTGCAGCTTGACATCAAACTTGATGCACGCAGAGTCTTATAACCGATGATATTTTTGAAATGGACATGTTTTACGTTTCACAGTGCTTGTACATGTTGTTGTCCATAATTTCATTGCTCTGCTTTCTAATTACTACTCATCACCCTATTAAGATAGATATTCAAATGTGATTTAACCTGTGAAAACGATGCATTTTACAATCCTTGACTCAGTTGTTTTGAGATGAGCTCCAAGTCGAATCAAAAGCCAAATTCGTTCCCCGAGTACAACACCCAAATTTGTCTAAACACATTAGAACCAAATATTATCTGTTTGGCATTGCAGCAAACAGTTAAAGCTCATAAATCTTACAATTGAGCATTTTAATCCATAAACTTATGAAGATGTAGGCATATAGCAGGTTTTTACAATTTTGAGAGAGACCAATCTTCTGTTAGCACCATGTGAGTAGAATTAATCAATCTTTTGTTCATATACCAAAATAATGATAGAAGTTTGAAGCTGAAACAAATTCGTTAGCAACTGGAGTTGTTGTTTGAATATCCATTTGAACAAAACGAAAAGAAATCTTTCATTCTAGATAATAAGTAGAAATAAAATCTCATTTAGTTGTCAATTAACCGTAATTAGTAAGTAAAATAATCCATTTCTTCCGATACATTATGCATTTCGATTACATCTTCCACAGAAATTAGGTAGGTTCTCAGCATATCACCATCATCAACAATTTTTCTTCTTGTTTTACACTTAATTCATCAAATTCACATCTTCATCTCCTTTTTTGTCTTCCGTAATCATAAACAACCCAATCAATATGATCCAATAAATTAGAAGCAGGAGTCACAGATCTGTAAACGACTTAAGTAAAAGATGAAGATAGAAAACACGATTGAGATTCCATAGATTTTATTTTGGTTTGGCATGATTACGCTGGTACCCCTCACTGTGATTAATATATACGGAAAAGCAGGCATGGAAAAAAAACACGGAGGGGCATCATGGTCAGTTCACTGTGGACGGTTGAAAAATACCTCTTTTCTTTATATTAGTTAGATTAGATTATTTGCTAACAACAAGGCTTCGTTGAGCAGGATTATTGGTCAGGTGGCACTGACAGGAGATCACCAGTGGATTTTAACAGACAAGCCAACACCTACTACTTGGCTACCATTGGAGGTTAGCATTTCTTTGTCAGCTAAAAAGATAAAATTTGATATTGCTTCTTTCATTCGTGCTTTTGAAAATTCAATGTGATGTGTAATTTTCAGTGTTCTGATGGGTGGTGGCACGCTCAATTTTCAGCGGGTATTAGGGTACGCTTCTTTAGCTGCTTTTCGTTGTTCTTTTTTTTTTTAATAAAATAAAATAATGGATACATAATCAGCACACCATGCCTAAACAAGATTTCTTGCCAAACCTAAGACTTTCAGTTTATAAGAGTTAGTCCAAATTGGGCACTGGATAGTTCCGTTGCTTAGAAATACTTGTATATCAACAGATGTGGGAAAGCAGTAATCTTGGTGGATTAGGTGGATCTTCGTGCATTAGCGTCCTGTTATGTACCTAAAAGTAGTTATAGTTTACAATAGGTCACCACTTGGATATAATGGAGTAAAGCTTTCGTAAAACCTTGGAAAATATCATCCCTGACTCTTTCCGTTTTAATGTTTCGCTGACATAGGGAATTTTTTGTTGTAGACTGCAGTTGTTGTATCTGTTTTTCCACTTGGAGTCCTACAACTCGGATCCATGAACAGTGTAAGAAAGGTTACCAACTATAATCATGTTTTGTAGGTCCAAGCTCTAATTGACTAATGATGTTATGCAAGTACGCCTGTTCTCTTTATTATCATCCAAACAGAAAACACTTGATCTTTTCATTTTTATGTGCTGTGTGCCTCTATTATGAACAACGCCCAATTGATAAAGAATTCGGATTCAGTTATGTTTTCTATATTGACCAACTTGGTGAATCAAATCCTCCAATAATTAAAGAAGTATATACAGAAGTAGGCATGTTCTGGACCCTCACTTTCTTTTCTAGGCCACTTTTTTTATTTCTTACAAATCTAAGCCTATTAAACGGTTTCCATCCACTTAAGTTATCTCAGTCAATTTATCGCATTGACTTATCAATTTATCGTCAAAATATCAGTCAGCGATATCTTGTGGATGTGTGTAGATTACTTTTATATCCTTTTATGGAAACCAACACGTGTTAGCTTCTGGTGCAATGATCTTAGATTGATGCTATATTTATGAAGTTGGACGGCTCAGATGTTATTGCAATATATGGATCGGCTAAGATATTCAAATCGGATATTAGTAAGTATTCCAGTTCAATCAACGAATTTGAGAGAGAAGTTTTTATTTTCTTTTTCTTTTTCTTCTTCCTCTCTTTTCCAGTTTGTTCTTCGTCTGTGATTGATTTGAGAATGAAAAATGAATATTTTGATATCAAACTAAGAGGAGTTGGATCAAAGAAGGGTTATAAGTGGTAAAGATTGTAGTTGATTCAAATTTTGAAGAAGAAGTAAATTAGAGAAGGCAAAAATTAGGATTTCTATGAATTAAATGGGTATTTCGATTTACGGTGGATAAGAAGAAATCAAAGGATGGGTATGATTGATCTGAAGAGTTTGGATAATATTTTGATGCTCGAATTGGAGAAGATGGGATTTGGAATTAAATTATGGTTTCACTGAAAAGATTTAGAGGAAGAAATCAATGATGGTTCTAAAATTGATTAAACATGGGAATTCGAGGAAAGGGTTTGATAGAAATTGAGAAGCAATGGAGATTAAGTCGTGGTTATGTTATAAAAAAAATGATGTTTTGGTGGGAATTAGATGAATGTGTTAGGAGAAGTGTCTGAACTGTTGCAGGTGAAAGGAGATGGAAAAATGGTAATTGTGATGGGGAGCTGTTACTGCCATGGGTTGTTTCTGCTGAGAAGAGACATTGTTCATGGGTTAGAAAGGAAGAAGATGCTGGGGTGTTGGTGCTGTTAATTTGAAGTGGAATTTAGGGATTTGATGGTTGTTGGAATTAAAACATGAAATTGAGCTTCGGTTACAGCAGTTGATGCTGAGTTTAATGTGAGAGATAAAGATCGAGATAGATTTAAAATGGAGGTTGTAGGAAATGGGTTTTGATGTGGTAAACCGAATTGGTGTTTGTTGTGGATGGAAATGGGTTTAATTTGATCTTAAATGAATTGAGTTGCAATCAATTGAATGAAGGCTTGATTAGTTGAATTTCTGGTGTAAATCTGAAATTTGGTTTTACATGGATTTATTTTGAATTGAAGGATATGGGGCTCAATTGAGGAAGTAGCTTGTTTTGGTTTTGGTGGTTGTCTACAAATGTTAGTCGTGAACTGATGATGACAGTATCGATGGGTTTTGACCCAATCGTGATCTTGATTGAATGCGAATTAATGGATGATGATACATAGGATGGTGATTTGAAACATCAACAGGAGGCAAATGGAGGAATAAATCTGGAGGGTCTGAATATAAGAAGCTGGTACTCTGGATAGAGTTAGAAGATAATAAGCTGGGTTTCGGTTATGGAGCTTACCGGTGGTGCTACGAATACCCATCCAGCACTAATTGTATTCAATAGATTTTGGGGTTTTCTGGTGCTTAAATATTAGTTGCAGCCGGTGGTATTATTGGACATATTGGTCGCTGGTAGAGATGATTTGTACACAATTTTAGTTCGGCAACAATGGACTGTAAGTTGGGAATTTCTCATGTGGCAGTGGTGGCTATAGTGATGGTTTGACAGCAAAGATGGAAGTTAGATCGTTGGGTAAGTTGTCCAGTTGGTGGTGAATATGGATAGAACAGTTACTACTGGTGATGGGGTTCTAGTCGAAAGAGATGGAGTTGATTGCTTCCAATGATATCAACGAGCTAATTCAAAGAAGAACATGTTCTTAGTACTACTTTCACAGAATGTAGTAGGTGTCATGGCCGATATGTTTGGAAGGGTGCTGCTGATATTTGTGCTTGATGGAGGGATACAGAAGCTTTGTTGGTTGTATTGGAGAGGTGTTCACGTTCAGTTCGGAGAAAATTCGGGTTGGAGGAAGATTTGAAGAACGGTGGAATTATAAGATAATCTGCTATGGATTATGGAGATGTGAATGGTGACATGTACACATTTTTCCCATGACAAGATTCCCACGTAAGCAGTACACATGGCATATCTGAGCCCATGTGTACAAAGTCCATGCTAATTTCAGCGAGTTAAATCAGTGATACGACATTAAAATCAGCGATTCAGAGGACTATTAGGTCTTTTTAGGTACACTTAACGGGGCTAACTTTCCATCCATCGTTTTTGGTCAAATAAGGCCTAGTTTTGTAAGAAATAAAAAAAGAGGCTTAGTTTTGTAAATCATTAAAAAAACAGGCCTAGATTTGTAAAATGCCCATAATTAAATCTAGCTTCATGTTTTCCGTCTTCTCCATGTTACAACCGGAGCAGGTCATTGAAGATGTTAATCTGGTGATCCTGGTCAAGAACCTACTCTATTCACTTCAAAACCTCATGGTCATGGGGTGTTTTCCTAGTCCAGGAGAATGTTTAGCAAGTAGTAACTTATTTCTGGTACGACTGCTTCTCCTTTGTTTAAATTCTGTTATTTTTCTGGTTTCGATCAGATGTTTGAATTCTGTTAGGGAAAAATATCTAATTGATTTCTCCTGTAAAGTCAAGGTATTTTTGAGCATTTTGGGTCGTAGTTAGTAATAAGCTTTAAACACTTGCTCGCTGATGTATGCCAAAGAGGTAAAATCATACCGGATAATCAAACCGTTCGATCTCTCTTTGGAATAAGTACGATATATGACTATCTTGTTGTTTGTTTTTATTTTCAGGGTAAGAAAGATGGTGTGATGGCCGAGTGCATAGGAGAATCACTGATGCCAAGTAAGGATGAAAGGGCAGAGTCACGTCAACCACAATCTGGGTTCATTGGTCTGGAGCATCTGAAACCAGCAAATATGAATCTGTATCGACAAAATGAGTTAATAGACAGGATAAAGAATAATGAGGTACCGGTCTTGGCCTCATTTCTCGGTGGGAAATGAGAATTGAATTATGTTACACTACCAGTTTCCAGTTCTAGAGCATTGAAAAAAATTCCTGCATTCAGGCTAATTAGTTTCTAGAAACAGAATTAGATATAAGTTTGGTAGAGTAGTTCATCTTGAAATGAAATCTCAACCTTACCTGAAAATCTTGAAATGCAGCTACAAAAAAATTCTAAACGGAAACCAGATATGCATACCAATTCAAGTTATACTGGTGGATCGAGTAGCTCCTTCAACTTTCCTGATGGTTCTGAGCTGCATGAAGCCCTTGGATCGAGTTATATGAAAGATAATGATAGTCGTCCATGGAATGAGCCGAAAAGAACAGAAAATGGAACAATTCCGGGTTCCCAAAGAGAGGTGGTCAATAGCTGGCTTGAAGCAGATTCCGAGTCGAGTGATCTTTTAGAAGCCATACTGGGTACTGCTAGACCTAAATCTAAAGATGTTAACGGTGATGAATCATTCTGCAAACTGGATCATTCGGTTGTAACAGTTGAAAACTCCATCAAAACTCATTGTTATTTTAGGAAATTCGGTAGTTCAGCAGGTGAACCAGTTATTCAATTTTCTCGCCTTGAAGATGACACAAATGATTGCGTAAATTCAGTTTCAAGCAAAGCATGTCATGGAAAGGGTTTAAAGGAGTCATCATTAAAGAGCACACGCACTGAAAAACTGGAGATGCAGGTGCAACCAGATAAGATCAACAAAAAGAGAGCCAGGTCTGACAGTTACAGACCTCGGCCAAGGGACAGACAGCTGATCCAAGATCGTGTTAAGGAGCTGCGACATCTTGTGCCCAATGGGTCAAAGGTAGATTTTCCATAATTTGTCTAACATTAACTTTTAAATTCAGGTCGGAATATAACTGAAATTCTTAACAAATTATGCAGTGCAGTATCGATACATTACTGGCACGTACAATCAAGCATATGCTGTATCTAGAAAGTGTTACTGAGCATGCAGAGAAGTTAAAGAGATGTGACGGTACAAAGGTAAGCTTCTCATTTTTCAGCCAGTTCCTTGATAACTAGTACGGCTTAAGAGTTTGGTCACTTTTGGAATAGAGGTAGTCCGATGACACATGAAGTTCATTTTCATCATCATTAGAGCATCTTCTAACTGATTTGTCCCTTGGTGTGCTTATATTTCCGAGTCTACAGTTGCATGCTAATGGGATGGGCATATTGGGATCCTTCGATTGTCCACATGGTGCAAGCTGGGCATTACAGGCGGAAAGTCAGGAAAAAGTTTGTCCAATAACACTAAAAAGTTTTGATGCAAGCGGGAAGATTGTTGTAGAGGTCTGTGCTCCTCAATTATGAAAAAACCTCTCCATGATATCCTTCTCAGGTTTCTCTAAATAGAGATTATTCCTCTTCAATTGTGTAGATGTTGTGCGAAGATTGTAGCCATTTTCTTGATGTTGCAAGGGCCATTAGAGATTTGGGTTTGACCATTTTAAAAGCTGCAATTGAAGACCATGGTAAGAAGACATGGGGACGCTTTCTTGTTGAGGTATGATTGTTATGCTATGGTCTTTTTGTGGTTGAAGCGTAAGGCACAAATACCAACTATAGACTATATGATTGGATAATTGAATCTGTCGGGGAAGGAGTATTCTAATAAATGTATTTGTCAATTATGTTATTGGTTACGGGTACGTTCATTAAATTCAATGCCATTGCAGGGAGGGAATGGAAGATGCTTACATCGGATGGATGTCATGTTGTCACTTGTGCAATTATTGAAACCGAAAAGTGCAATCTGATGATAAATGGTTGAACTTGCCCTGCGTGACTAAGATGAGATAATGTGAGTGGATGAATATGATCCAAAAGTTTGTTACTAGTAGCTTATGCCTCCCATGCAAATGTACTTGTTTCTGTTTGCTGAATAAATGCGTGGAGACTGATACAGTCTTCTCTACCCAGTGAGTTTCTTGTTTTTTTAAACGCTTGTTTGAAATTTTGGGTGCGTGGAGACTGATAGTCTTCTCTACTCAGCGAGTGAACACGTGAAACGTATAATTTTAGGGAAAAAACGGTTCAGTCCAAACCCCCTCAAATAAACGGAGTAGTCCACACCAATCCGACTAGGAACAGATTAGTCCAAAGTTAATTTGAAAATGTGTAAAGACGCCGCTATCCTTCGCACGCGTCTCATACAACAAACTTGCAGCGAATTAAAACTGTTATGTAACTGACACAGTTAATACGGAAGAGACACGTTGGTTCAAAAAAAAAAAAACTGAAAAAAAAAACGAAAATGTTAGTAATTCATTTAGCAGAAGAGAGAAGATAAAAAAACTCAGAAAAAAGAAAACAAAGATAGAACTTTAACCTAAAATCGAAAATCCAAACCCTAAAGCTTCGAATTCAAACCTTAAATTTTCGAAGAATTGATGAATACAGTAGCAGTAACATAATGGTGATTGCTAAAAGACCAGTTGCAAAGCGAAAATCAACAGAAGAATCTACTGATACACCAGCAACAGTTCAAGAAGATTCTTCAAAATCACTACCACCGAAGACGAGATCAAAATCTGCAGCAATTTCAACATCAACAGTTCAAGGAGATTCTTCAGAAGCAACACGACCTAAGAAGAAATCAAAATCTGTAGCAATTTCAACATCAACAGTTGAAGGAGATTCTTCAGAAGCACCACCACCGAAGACGAGATCAAAATCTGCAGCAATTTCAACATCAACTGTGCAAGAAGATTCTTCAAAAGCACCACCACCTAAGAAGAAATAAAAATCTAAAGCAATTTCAACAACAACAGTTGAAGGAGATTCTTCAAAAGCACCACCACCTAAGAAGAAATCAAAATCTAAAGCAGTTTCAACAACAGTTGAAGGAGTTGGTTCAAAATCAAAAAAGGGTAATGCTACTTCAAACTCTTGTCCATCTATTGTGTTTTACCAGTGTACAAATCTATACATAGGCATGCTATATCAGGTTTATGTGTTCTGATGTGTATGTTTTCAGACTGTTGTCCATCTCTTGTTGTTGGGGTGTAGAGATGTATACACCAGCATGTTGTTGGAAGCTTTGTTTGACAGTTATTCATGTTTCCATGCATTTTTTATGTGGCTTGTTGTTGGGGTGTAGAGATGCATACACCAGCATGCTGTTGCAGTGATTTGTGTTTAGATTTCTTGTTCATGTGTGTATATTTGTGTTTACCTTGTGTTTCAAAATTGTTTTATCAACACTTGTGGTACCAGTGTACCTGTATGTACACCAGCACGCCAATTCTTCTCATACTGTGTAGGAGCAGAATCTCGCAGCATTATTATGCTTGCAAATAATTAACGACGCAACAAATGATAGCTTGCGAAATTGTGGAGAGAAAAGACATCTTGCGAGCAAGGCTGCGAAGACTCGCATGACATATTTTAGATCCGAAATTGTGGGACAACACAACTGTCATCTTTTATGTAAAATCATATAAATAGCCATTTAGGCATAAGAGAAAGGGGGAGTTCTTTTGGAGAGTTCTTTTGGAGAATAGATTTTGGAGAGACATTTGAAGTTAGAATTTTGTAAAGAGAGAGAGAGACTTATTTTCTTGATGATCTTATTCCCCAAAAATCTAGAGCTCCAAATATTCTTTAATGGATTCTCAATTGTAAAATCATGTAATTACATACAATCACTAGTGAAGAACCATGGATGTAGATCACAATGATCGAACCATGTAAAAATCTTTGTGTCTCTTTTACAATTTTAGTACTTTAATCTTCATTTTCATATCAAATAAATTAGATCATCAAATCAAATTAATAGAATCTCATGAGGATGTAGTTGTGAGATTTCCTGCAACTACATAATTGGCGCTAGAAACAGGGAGGAGTAATGGATTTATCCTTCCTATAACTTGTTGGTTCAAGAAATTTTCATGAAGATTAGTTATTATCCACACTTTTATTTTAGATCTATAAAGTTTGGGTTCAAAAATGGATATTTTATAGAAGAAATTACACTTTCAAGGAATAAACATCATCAACAATTCAAAGACATGAAAAGAGATTCAGGGAAATTATCTATTGCTAGAGTTGGATCTCGCCAGATCTACAAATCAGAGGAAGAAATCAAAAGTTTCTTGGAAGTTTTTCATATTCAAGAGAAAGAGCAAGAGGCAATTTGTGAAGAAACAAAGGAAGGACGAAGAAGAGATAAGACGCAGACACTGCAATTTCTGTCATGAACAGAAATTCGCAAAGATGGTTTAAGGCTGAATGAGTAACAGAGAGGTCGCAGGTTCGATTATGCTTGCGAGCATGTTTTTTATTTCTTTTTTACAAAGAGCGAAAAAAAATGAATAAGTTCACAATATTGTTTCATTATTTCGCAAACAAGAGGCAGCACAGTTGGTCGTCTGCGAATTTAAGGAATTCCATGGTCGCGGGATCAAGTCATAGCACAGACATATTTTTTCGCAAGTATATTTACGATATTTCGCAGAGAAGAGTTTATGATTAATTCGCAGAGATATTTCGCAAGCAACAAATAGCACAGATGGACAAGAAGTAAGTATGCGAACTAGAGGACATGAGATTGATTCCCCCTGCTAGCAAGCAGATATTCATCTCGCGGAATTAGAATATGATTACTTCGCAAGAACTTTGATTATTTCGCAAGAGCTGCTCAGCACAGTTGGTATGTCATGAGAAAATCTAAGAAGTAGGTCAAGGGTTCAAGTCTCACTTCTCACACTTGTTTTTGCGACTCACATGAAAGCTAAGTACCACTTTCCACGAACATTTTACTTTTACAGAAAATAAAAGATTTTTAATTTGATTTACAAAAAACGATTCAATCGCACAATTACAAAGATTTCAAGATTTCACAATTACAAAAGAAACCGAGAAAAATCTCAAACAAATCAATTTATATATTTCTCTTGAAAAATTTGCTTTGTTTCAAATGATATGATATTCAACATGGAGAGTAGTAGCGGCCAAACATTTATGGCGTACACTCGCGAAGAAACATTCGCAAGAGGCAAAGAACCTCAGTGCGTCATGTAAGGGGGTACCTATTAGGATCATTTCCATGAAAGATATTTATCAAATGAGATGAAATAAATCATACAAAGGAAATCAAAACAAACAAAAAGATTTTGAAGTAGCATATAAATTAAAAATAAGAAATTTTGATAAAAGAAATGTTAAATACTAATCTAAATTCTTATTTGCATTACAACACAACATGAGGCATAGAATGTGGAATAATAATTTCGCAATACATCTTATTCGCAGTCAGGGATGGATACTTCTTATATATTTCGAGGATTGAGTACTTCTTATACTTCTTCAAGGATACTTCATACTTCTTATACTTCAAGGATTGATATTCTTTACTTCGCAACATTCTGGAACTTCGCAAAAGAATAGAGGAAAGTACGTACTTTTCAAGTCCAATATTCTTTCGCTCGTTCCTTCATCAACAAAGATCAAAGACTACTCCAACAGCTACAACAACTAGTTTTTTCCCGAAGATCGCTCTTCAAGCAATATTCAAGAAAAAAGAGGTAAAATGTAGGAGCAGAATCTCGTAGCATTATTATGCTTGCAAATAATTAACGACGCAACAAATGATAGCTTGCGAAATTGTGGAGAGAAAAGACATCTTGCGAGCAAGGCTGCGAAGACTCGCATGACATATTTTAGATCCGAAATTGCGGGACAACACAACTGTCATCTTTTATGTAAAATCATATAAATAGCCATTTAGGCATAAGAGAAAGGGGGAGTTCTTTTGGAGAAACATTTGAAGTTAGAATTTTGTAAAGAGAGAGAGACTTATTTTCTTGATGATCTTATTCCCCAAAAATCTAGAGCTCCAAATATTCTTTAATGGAGTCTCAATTGTAAAATCATGTAATTGCATACAATCACTAGTGAAGAACCATGGATGTAGATCACAATGATCGAACCATGTAAAAATCTTCGTTTCTCTTTTACAATTTTAGTAGTTTAATCTTCATTTTCATATCAAATAAATTAGATCATCAAATCAAATTAATAGAATCTCATGAAGGTGTAGTTGTGGGATTTCCTGCAACTACATAATTGGCGCTAGAAACAGGGAGGAGTAATGGATTTATCCTTCCTGTAACTTGTTGGTTCAAGAAATTTTCATGAAGATTAGTTATTATCCACACTTTTATTTTAGATCTATAAAGTTTGGGTTCAAAAATGGATATTTTATAGAAGAAATTACACTTTCAAGGAATAAACATCATCAACAATTCAAAGACATGAAAAGAGATTCAGGGAAATTATCTATTGCTAGAGTTGGATCTCGCCAGATCTACAAGTCAGAGGAAGAAATCAAAAGTTTCTTGGAATTTTTTCATATTCAAGAGAAAGAGCAAGAGGCAATTTGTGAAGAAACAAAGGAAGGACGAAGAAGAGATAAGACGCAGACGCTGCAATTTCTGTCATGAACAGAAATTCGCAAAGATGGTTTAAGGCTGAATGAGTAACAGAGAGGTCGCAGGTTCGATTATGCTTGCGAGCATTTTTTTTTTTTTTTACAAAGAGCGAAAAAAAATGAATAAGTTCACAATATTGTTTCATTATTTCGCAAACAAGAGGCAACACAGTTGGTCGTCTGCGAATTTAAGGAATTCCATGGTCGCGGGATCAAGTCATAGCAGAGACATATTTTTTTCTCAAGTATATTTACGATATTTCGCAGAGAAGAGTTTATGATTACTTCATAGAGATATTTCGCAAGCAACAAATAGCACAGATGGACAAGAAGGAAGTATGCGAACTAGAGGACATGAGATCGATTCCCCCTGCGAGCAAATAATTTTTTTACTTCGCAGATATTCATCTCGCGGAATTAGAATATGATTACTTCGTAAGAACTTTGATTATTTCTCAAGAGCTGCTCAGCACAGTTGGTATGTCATGAGAAAATCCAAGAAGCAGGTCAAGGGTTCAAGTCTCACTTCTCACACTTGTTTTTGCGACTCACATGAAAGCTAAGTACCACTTTCCTCGAACATTTTACTTTTACAGAAAATTAAAGATTTTTGATTTGATTTATAAAAAACGATTCAATCGCACAATTACAAAGATTTCAAGATTTCACAATTACAAAAGAAACCGAGAAAAATCTCACACAAATCAATTTATATATTTCTCTTGAAAAATTTGCTTTGTTTCAAATGATATGATATTCAACATGGAGAGTAGTAGAGGGCAAACCTTTATGGCATACACTCGCGAAGAAACATTCGCAAGAGGCAAAGAACCTCAGTGCGTCATGTAAGGGGGTACCTATTAGGATCATTTACGTGAAAGATATTTATCAAATGAGATGAAATAAATCATACAAAGGAAATCAAAACAAACAAAAAGATTTTGAAGTAGCATATAAATTAAAAACAAGAAATTTTGATAAAAGAAATGTTAAATACTAATCTAAATTCTTATTTGCATTACAGCACAACATGAGGCATAGAATGTGGAATAATAATTTCGCAATACATCTTATTCGCAGTCAGGGATGGATACTTCTTATATATTTCGAGGATTGAGTACTTATTATATTTCTTCAAGGATACTTCATACTTATTATACTTCAAGGATTGATATTCTTTACTTCGCAACATTCTGGAACTTCGCAAAAGAATAGAGGCAAGTACGTACTTTTCAAGTCCAGTATTCTTTCGCTCGTTCCTTCATCAACAAAGATCAAAGACTACTCCAACAGCTACAACAACTAGTTTTTTCCTGAAGATCGATCTTCAAGCAATATTCAAGAAAAAAGAGGCAAAATGTAGGAGAAGAATCTCGCAGCATTATTATGCTTCAAGTAATTAACGACGCAACAAATGATAGCTTGCGAAATTGTGGAGAGAAAATACATCTTGCGAGCAAGGCTGCGAAGACTCGCATGACATATTTTAGATCCGAAATTGCGGGTCAATACAACTGTCATCTTTTATGTAAAATCATATAAATATCCATTTAGGCATATGAGAAAGGGGGAGTTCTTTTGGAGAATAGATTTTGGAGAAACATTTGAAGTTAGAATTTTGTAAAGAGAGAGAGAGAGACTTATTTTCTTGATGATCTTATTCCCAAAAAATCTAGAGCTCCAAATATTCTTTAATGGATTCTCAATTGTAAAATCATGTAATTACATACAATCACTAGTGAAGAACCATGGATGTAGATCACAATGATCGAACCATGTAAAAATCTTCGTGTCTCTTTTACAATTTTAGTACTTTAATCTTCATTTTCATATCATATAAATTAGATCATCAAATCAAATTAATAGAATCTCATGAGGGTGTAGTTGTGGGATTTCCTGCAACTACATAATTGGCGCTAGAAACAGGGAGGAGTAATGGATTTATCCTTCCTGTAACTTGTTGGTTCGAGAAATTTTCATGAAGATTAGTTATTGTCCACACTTTTATTTTAGATCTATAAAGTTTGGGTTCAAAAATGGATATTTTATAGAAGAAATTACACTTTCAAGGAATAAACATCATCAACAATTCAAAGACATGAAAAGAGATTCAGGGAAATTATCTATTGCTAGAGTTGGATCTCGCCAGATCTACAAATTAGAGGAAGAAATCAAAAGTTTCTAGGAAGTTTTTCATATTCAAGAAAAAGAGAAAGAGGCAATTTGTGAAGAAACAAAGGAAGGACGAAGAAGAGATAAGACGTAGACGCTGCAATTTCCGTCATGAACAGAAATTCGCAAAGATGGTTTAAGGCTGAATGAGTAACAGAGAGGTCGCAGGTTCGATTATGCTTGCGAGCATATTTTTCTTCTTTTTTACAAAGAGCGAAAAAAATGAATAAGTTCACAATATTGTTTCATTATTTCACAAACAAGAGGCAACACAGTTGGTCGTCTGCGAATTTAAGGAATTCCATGGTCGCGGGATCAAGTCATAGCACATACATATTTTTTCGCAAGTATATTTACGATATTTCTCAGAAAAGAGTTTATGATTACTTCGCAGAGATATTTCGCAAGCAACAAATAGCACAGATGGACACGAAGGAAGTATGCAAACTAGAGGAAATGAGATCCATTCCCCCTGCGAGCAAATAATTTTTTACTTCGCAGATATTCATCTCGCGTAATTAGAATATGATTACTTCGTAAGAACTTTGATTATTTCGCAAGAGCTGCTCAGCACAGTTGGTATGTCATGAGAAAATCCAAGAAGCAGGTCAAGGGTTCAAGTCTCACTTCTCACACTTGTTTTTGCGACTCACATGAAAGCTAAGTACCACTTTCCTCGAACATTTTAGTTTTACAGAAAATAAAAGATTTTTGATTTGATTTACAAAAAACGATTCAATCGCACAATTACAAAGATTTCAAGATTTCACAATTACAAAAGAAACCGAGAAAAATCTCACACAAATCAATTTATATATTTCTCTTGAAAAATTTTCTTTGTTTCAAATGATATGATATTCAACATGGAGAGTAGTAGCGTGCAAACCTTTATGGAGTACACTCGCGAAGAAACATTCGCAAGAGGCAAAGAACCTCAGTGCGTCATGTAAGGGGGTACCTATTAGGATCATTTCCATGAAAGATATTTATCAAATGAGATGAAATAAATCATACAAAGGAAATCATATCATTTATGAGCAGAATCTCGCAGCATTATTATGCTTGCAAATAATTAACGACGCAACAAATGATAGCTTGCGAAATTGTGGAGAGAAAAGACATCTTGCGAGCAAGGCTGCGAAGACTCACATGACATATTTTAGATCCGAAATTGCGGGACAACACAACTGTCATCTTTTATGTAAAATCATATAAATAGCCATTTAGGCATAAGAGAAAGGGGGAGTTCTTTTGGAGAATAGATTTTGGAGAGACATTTGAAGTTAGCATTTTGTAAAGAGATAGAGAGACTTATTTTCTTGATGATCTTATTCCACAAAAATCTAGAGCTCCAAATATTCTTTAATGGAGTCTCAATTGTAAAATCATGTAATTACATACAATCACTAGTGAAGAACCATGGATGTAGATCACAATGATCGAACCTTGTAAAAATCTTCGTGTCTCTTTTACAATTTTAGTACTTTAATCTTCATTTTCATATCAAATAAATTAGATCATCAAATCAAATTAATAGAATCTCATGAGGGTGTAGTTGTGGGATTTCCTGCAACTACATACTGCCTGACTGCTGTGTTTCAAAACTGTTTTTTCATCACTTGTGGTACCAGTGTACATATAAGTACACCAGCACGCCATTTTATCTTCATACTGCCTGACTTGTGATTTGAAACTGTTTTATCATCACTTGTGATACCAGTGTACCTGTATGTACACCAGCATGCCATTTCTTCTTCATACTACCTGACTGTTGTGTTTCAAAACTGTTTTATCATCACTTGTGGTACCATTGTACCTGTATGTACACCAGCATGCCATTTCTTCTTCATACTGCCTGACGGTTGTATTTCAAAACTGTTTTATCATCACTTGTGGTACCAGTGTACATATAAGTACACCAGCACGCCATTTCATCTTCATACTGTCTGACTTGTGATTTGAAACTGTTTTATCATCACTTGTGGTACCAGTGTACCTGTATGTACACCAGCATGCCATTTCTTCTTCATACTACCTGACTGTTGTGTTTCAAAACTGTTTTATCATCACTTGTGGTACCACTGTACCTGTATGTACACCCGCATGCCATTTCTTCTTAATACTGCCTGACGGTTGTATTTAAAAATTGTTTTATCATCACTTGTGGTACCAGTGTACATATAAGTACACCACCATGCCATTTCTTCTTCATACTTCCTGATTGTTGTGTTTCAAAACTGTTTTATCATCACTTGTGGTACCAGTGTACCTGTATGTACACCAGCATGCCATTTCTTCTTCATACTGCCTGACTGTTGTGTTTCAAAACTATTTTTGTTAGATTTTTTTAAGAGTGTAAAGACTTTTACACCTGTATAGTTCTTATTTGATTAATTCCATGTTAAATAGTTGTACCCATATTTGTGTATACATTGTTGTACACCTATGTGACTATTTTGTAGTTATGAGTATAATGAATGTATTATTCTTTTTGGTTCATTTTCGTAGATACCAAGAAACCTTATAGGTCAAGTTTCCATGCGATCAATGACTTTGTGAATACAAACTTTGAGGAAGATGAAAAAGAACGAGGAGGAAAAGTATGGTTTACCGATTATCAATTACAGAAACAAAAAGAAGGATCGTTCTGGCCTATTATAGATATCTTTATCCACAAAAGAGCAGATCAGACAGATGGGAAAGATCCAACTAAAAATAGAGATGATATATGGACTAGGAACCCAAACTCAATCTTGAAAATTGTGAGACAGTATCGCCATGAAATTTGCCAAGAAGGGGGACATTATTTCATGTATGATACTCCCAATAAGAAAAAGAAAGTGGCAGTAAAGAGTGAACATGAGGATTTCTTTCTACTTTATGGGATTAAGATGGTGGCAAGGGAACTTGAAAAAGGAGAAGATGTAAAAACTTCCGCAGAAAAAAGATACGGTCCACTAATAAATAGATTGCCTCTTAGGAAACGAAATGAGCTGGGAAAAAAATATGTGGAGGAGGAAATCATACGTATCATGAAGCTAAATCCAAAGTCACAATTGGATATTCAAAGAAACGCTGAAGACTTAGTGGTGTTGTTTACTATGTACTTGTGTATCACTGTGTTTTTTACCCAGGAAAATGAAAGTATGATTAGCAAGAACCAGTATACACACTTTTTTGAGTCTTTCGATAGGATGAACAAGACTTGCTGGCCAGTTCATATACATGAGTATATCATGGCGTGCATTAAGAAACATATCGATGCACCACTTAAAGTTAATGGTTGTGTGTATTATCTGTTGGTGAGTTTACATGTGCACATAGTTATACACACCTGATATATCCATTCACCATTTTAAATAGCTATGTTCATTGTGTTTGTTCCTTTGTATTACATTTATAACTATTCACCTATTTGCTAATGCAGTATTGGTTTGTTGAACACAACAAAAGCATGCATCCAAGCAATGAGGAAGGTGTGCCAAGGCTTCTCAGGTGGATCATCAGCGATGTTAGCAACACAATCGAGAAAGACCTGAGTGACGCCATGAAAAAGGTATCTCAAAAAACTTTCTCATGATAGTATATGTACATTGATATACACCTTTAATAAGGTGTACATGATTGTACATTGTTGATAGATTTTAAGAAATTTGTCTTGTGTACAACAATGTACACTCTTAACACATGTGTAAAAAATTGTACACCTGTGATCAATTTTGATACTTTGGCATGTTTTCATATGCAACCGGGATGGGTGAAGGCTTGCACTGATGAAGAGCGATTGCTTTTGGATGAGTACCGGAGACAGAAACAAGAAAATAGCATAGATACAATGAAGGAAAAGCTGCGCACATCATATATGAAAAGAAAGGAGTTGGATGAGGAGCTTACCGAAGTTCAGGAGAGGCAAGAAAGGCTTCTTAATTTCATCGAAGAGAAAAGCCAAAAAGTTAATGAAGTTGGTCTAATGAACTTGACAGAAAGAGAAATGAATGATTTTAGTAATCAAACTTTGGGTGAGGCTTGAAACTGAGGAGGATGAAGAGATTGAGGAGGAGGAGGAGGAGGAGGAGGAGGAAGATGACAAGGTTGAGGAGGATGGGAAGGAGCACGACTAATATGATGAGATTGAGGAGGAGGAGGAGGAGGAGGAGGAGGATGATGATGACAAGGTTGAGGAAGATGGGAAGGAGCAAAAGAAAGATGGGGAGGAGGAGGATGAGGATGACAAAGTTGAGGATGAGGAGGAGGATGACAAGGCTGAGGAGGATATGGAGGATCATAATAAAGATGAGGAGATTGAGGAGGAGGAGGAGGAGGAGGAGGAAGGGGAGCACAATGAAGATGGTGATATGCATGATGATGACAAGGAGGGTAGCAAAGGTGGTGATATGCATGATGATAAATATGATGATGATGAGCAGGGTGGAAAAGGTGCTGATATGCATGATGATCACAATGACAAAGAGGGTAGCAAAGGTGGCGACGACGAGCATGGAACTGAATCTGAAAAGAATGAAGTTCCGTCTGAAACTCTTGAAAAATGAAGGTATAAAATAACTTTTATTAAATGTGGCAGTCATTGCTATTTTATGTGTGTAGATAGTTGTACACCAGTATGCTGAAACTAATACATTTTCTCTAAACTTGAATCTTTTAGCACTCCTCTGTCAAAGACAAATGAAGAGAAGGATGCCAATGATGGAACAAGGCAAGGTGTTGAGTCTGAAACTGCTAAGAAGCCTAGGTATGAAATTATCTCAGCTCGCATTTCTTTTCATTTTTTGTATATGTGTACAAAGTTGTACACCTTAGTAATTTCTTCTGTATGTGTGTGTGTACAAATATGTACACTTTTGTAGAACCTAACAAAAAATGCATTTTTTCATCACTTCCCTGCCAAAGACAGCTGCATATCATGAAGACCAGGATGCCACTCAAACAGATGAAATTGATGAGGCTACGATAATCGCAGCTGAAGCCATATCTCAGCTGGACCCTAAAGGGATGTTTTTGGTTGAAGAAGATGTGCATCTACTCAAACAGATAGAATATCAATAGAATGATCCTTACACATCAATTACTTCTAGACAACTTGAGTGAAAGTGTTTTCATGAAGCTTGAAAAAGGTTGTTACAAAGTGGCAGCATCTGACGTGAAGAAAAATATGGCAAACGTGATCCACGAATGTCCAAGATTTTAATTGTTGAGCTAAGAAGATCCAAAAGAAGAGTTGTCGCAAAGATCATTATCCAGTGAAGATGTACGAAAAAGGGTCATTGCTGAAGCAGTGCAGTTCATCAAACAACATGGAGATGCATTTTTTAGCAGTCAAGAAGTGGAAGAGCAGAAGACACCACCAGCAAAGATAAGAGTTGGGAATATGAAGGAAGCAGAGATGCTGAAGATAAAAGCGGCTGGCAGGTTGTCCAAGACACCACCAAAGAGAGCTGCAAAGAAAAAACTTCCTTCTGATTTCACTGCCGAGGGTAAAACCAAACAAGTTAGGATGAAAGTGGATCAGAAAGGAAAGGGGATCCAAAAAATAGGTCGAAGAACCAGGCTATCCTGCACTAGTAAAGAGAAAGGAAAATGAGTATCATCCTCTTCGCCCACTGCCAGATGTTCGTCAATCGGAACTATACCAAGCCATGGAACCAGGACCGGATAAAAAAATGATACAGAAATTCTTCGAATATGCAAGCCTGGGATAAGTTCAGAAAACAATACCTCGCACTATACGAATTATTGAATCTTATTGAAAAAAAGTTATGTGCATTACTATGTACACCATGTTAACATTTCCTTTACGATTCTGCATCTCTGTAGCTTGGGAACTAACAAATCTCCAAGATCCAACAGTCAGGGAAGAAATTATGATTGTGGGAAAAGTACTTCGTGAATTGATGTTCAACAAGTATCTGGATCAAGAGGTACCGCAGTTCTATGTCCATCGACGTTGCAGAGCAATAGTCAGAGATATCATTCGTCATCCAGATGATAAAAAGTACATGAGATGTGAAGTAATGAGTCCTACTGCATCTGTAAGTTTCTCAAAAACAAATCAAAAAATGCCTTATATAGATACTTTAATGATGTGTACATACTAGTACACCTGATTGGCATGGCGTTTTCTATGTGTTTGCTGATTTCTTTAGGTGTGGACATAGATGTACACCAATATTCTATATGATTGACACATGATCTGTTAAGTGTTTTCATGGATGCTTGATCGTTAGATTTTACTTATGTGTGCACATAGTTGTACACCTGTGTCATACGTCATGGATACATCTATGTCATACTTCTGTTTCCAGGCCTAAAATGTTTGATATGTGGTAGTATAGATGCTTCTTAGTTATCTTGTGTAATTTAGGTGTACCTACTGCATTTTATTGATTGCAGTACTATGTGAAGCACAATATCATGAGCACTGTACAAATGCTTGTGGTTGATTTCATACGAGACATGCCTGACAATCTGGAATTTCTTGTAATCCCCGTCAATCACTCTACAGAAACAACATCAGTAGGACTTCACTAGTCACTTCTGAAGTTTGATTTTTGAACTGAAGAGAGGAAGTGGTACAACTCATTGCAGTCAAATGAAGACTACAAAGAAGATGCACAACAACTGGCAAATGTGCTGCAGGTGGAACTCAACAAAAAGAGAGCTTTAAAGGGTGAACCACCTATAGAACCGCATGACATAAACATCATGCAATGTCCTGCTCAAGGTATCAATCCAGACTGCCTGCTATACACTTGCTATTTTATGAAACGAAGTATGAAGGAGAGAAAGAGTATTGAAAGAGATCAGCAGAGGGACGAACAAATTTTTCAGGGAATGAGAACAAAATTGGTGGCCAAGATGCTTAAAAAAGTCGGAGTGTATGAAAATGTGTGGGATATAACAACAGATGACTACCACAAGGAGTGGCGCTTGAGTAAAGAGATGAAACCATTGAAGAGGAAGAAAAGTTTATTTTACTGAATTGCTTCTAAACATTTTCTATCTTTAAGACAACTTTTCAAATTTCAGCTTTTATTCACTTTATTTACGACTTATCAACACCTTGAATTAATATTTTTATTAGTTTCAATATCAATGTTATTGATGTTACCAGTTTTTGACTTATCACTACCATTGAAGTGTATATTGCAGGTTTTGAAATCATTAGGTGTACTTGATTGTGCACATTTACTGACAAAGCAGAAAATGTTTAAAAGGTGTACATAAAGGTACACATGTACTGACAGATTTTTATACTTTATCAAAAGTATGAAAATTGAAGACATAAAAATATTACTAAATTTTTTATATCATGCAGAACTGAAAACATAAAAATTGAACATAGCAAAAGTAATTACTAATTATACAGATATGAAAAACATAGAATATTACTAAACAAAATAGACTAGTAGCATCCATTGTACACCAAGGTGTACATAGTGGTACACATATAAAAACACAGGTAAGAAAAACTGAAGTTCACAGGAAGGTGTACATAATGGTACACATACCCTGGTACTAATTATCCACGCCAAAGAAAATTGAAAAAGACCAAACACATAGAATCTTTTGAACAAATGAAACTTAGAAAAAAACATCAAATCATGGGGCAGGTAGCTCTGTTGTGGTGACCAAGGGTGAAGCACTTTGTGTACATCATAGGCCTCTTTTACTTCTCCCAAGCACCCTTGATACGTTGTGTTTTTCGTTTACCAGGTGGAGGAACAGGAATAGGAACAATAATTCTATCACTAGAATCATAAGACTGCGGCTTGTCATAATTGGGGATTGGTAAGATGATCTCCTGGTATGTCATGTTGTACCATTCAGTGGTGAAGTATGGCTCAACAAATGAATAAATATCCTCCCTCGTAGCTTGAATGGCAGCACAAGCATGTGTACAAGGAAAACCATTTACTCTACACTTGTGACACGTACAAGTTTTATGAAATAGATCTACACAATGAGACCGGGGAGACTTGACTTCATACAATCTTTCCATGGATTCAACAACAGTCCAAGTACGACCAATGTCGATGTTTTCCTTTAGCATAGCCTCGTATACGGGAGTGAGCCTAGTGTTGAAATTCTGAAGACCTTCTACCCTTCTATTAGAACTCATCTTCATAACCTTCAAACTAAGATAATGAAAACACAAAACATAGAATCAAAACATGATCTAGAAGAAATACAGATAAAACAAGTGTACAACAATGTACACATTAAGTATACAACAATGTACACACAGTCGCAGAATCACAGAAGTATGTACACATCAAGGAAATCCATGTGTACGACAGTAAAAAGTAAACGAATGAAACACTAAACATAAAACTCACTGTATCGCATCGAGAAGAGCAAAAGCAGGGATCTTTTTTAACTCAAGAATCCAGTTATTGAATAACTCGGAAATAGATGAAGAATGAGCAACATATCTGCATACATGGAAAAATTCATTTGCCCATTTCTCCTTTGGAATAGTACTGATATAGTTAGAAACATATCCACATCCAATTGCATGCATGCCCAACAAAGATTCTTCAAAGTTCGCTGGTGTGTAAGAATATGCAGCTTTGTAAAACAAATCAATAGCGTCCTTGTTATTCGCATCACCTGATCCAATAGGGAGATTTCCCTTGATATGGTAAAAGCAATAACTGTGATATGAACCAGGAAATACTCTGGGAATGCCTTGAAAAAGTCCTTCGTGACGATCACTAAGGAAAAGAATCTGACGATCATCGACCACTTGTTTAAGATTATCTAGAAACCAAAACCAATTGTCTTTGTTTTCAGTAGACACAATAGCAAAGGCATATGGGTAAAAACTATCATTTCCATTAACACATGTTGCATCCATCAAAGTACCTCTGAATCTACCAGTAAGGAAAGTGGCGTCCAAGTAAATCATGGGCCTGAGATACCTATAGCTATGCTTGCAAGCACCGAAACAAAGGAAAATCCACTGAAATCTTCCGGTTTCTTGATCAACTTCAAGATTCACAAAGCTATCAGGATTAGTTTGCTCAATGTCTTTGACATACCAATTTAAATCGCTATATGAATTCTCGTCGTCACCATACTGCTATTCAAATACAGCTTCTTTCCCTCTACGGGCATGGTGATACTTAATATTGGACCCATAAGTCTTCTTACAAAGTGACATGATCTGTCTGGGTTTTAAAGTGGGATCACCCTGTATATTGTCAGTAATCAAATGCTTAAATAACTTGGTTTTCACCGTAGGACTCTTCAACCTCAAACCTACACCACAACTACCAAAATAAAAAGCTTGAATAAGTAATGTGCACCACAATGTACACCTAATAAGATCTCAAAACCAACAGCACATATGCAAAAATAAAGCACAGCCAAAGCAAGAATATAAAATTTACACCTAAAAAGCTGGAATAAGTAATGTGCACCACAATGTGCCACCTAAAAAGCCTAAAACAAGTAATGTGCACCACAATGTACACCTAAAACAAGTCTACATATTAAAAGCCTAAGCCTAAAAATAAATAACGTGGATCACAAAACACAAGAATAAGTAATGTGGACTAATATGAACACCACTAACCTGTGAGCATTATAATCTTTTAGCACAAACCGAGAAATGTCACCATTCACAGGGCCAAAGTGAATCCTCCAACCACAACCATATTCATCGCACTTTGTAGTAAAACGAGTCTTGTCATTTTTAAGAATAACAACCTTGTGACCAGTAGCCATCTTGTACTTACCAACAACAATCCTTACAGCTTCAACACCACCCATAAATTCTCTACCAATATTGTCAAAAATATAATTCCATTCATCGATAATGAGAGTTTTGGCCTTATCCGCATCATGATCGACCATCCTTACAAGCTTAGGACTTTCACTTACACAAGAACGAGAAGTACTAGCACCAGAACTAGTGTTACAACCAGAATTAGAACGAGAAGTATGCTTCAGAATCACATCGATATTCAAATACAAATCTTCATTGTTAAGATGAATAATGAGAGCAATCAAACCTTGCAGTTGTATATCACCTTGTATAAAAACTACTTGATCACTATCCATATAGGAAAAACGTATACTCCAAGGAAACAAAGACCTCCAATGCTTACAGGAAAGATGCTTCAATTCATCAATGGTGCTCAAAGTATTAACACGAAAAGCAGCAGAATGCTCACCATGATTCAAAATAGCATTAATAAACTTCTCAGACCTGTTTGATACCCCTACATATTACAAAAGAAATGATAATAAACATTTGAAGCTTCAAACAACAATTTCATATAACCTAAAAGTATTAACAGTAAACAGTGTACAGGAAAGTACACATTCAATCGAAGCCAAAAACATCAAGTAACAGTAAACCTAGATAAAATACTCCATAAATTAAGCTCCAGAATCTTACTGGAACACATAATTGAATAAATCAGAAGCCTATGATCTAGTATCAGTTCGATTTCATATCATTCATCATAAAACTAAAAAAAACATCATCAAACAACAGTAAACAAAAATCGAATTGATCTAGTATTAACAGTAAATAATCATCATCAGGAGAATCAAAAGCTAGTATATAACAAAATATCAACTCAAGATCATACGAATTCATATCATACGAATTCATATCATCAAAGTCATAAACTCAGAAAAACTAAAAATCTGAAACAAAACTTGAAAATTAGATGTAACAAATGAAATACAACCAAAAGAAAACTAACTTGAGCTTGAATTATGCTCCATTAACAATCAAATCAAACCTAACCTCTATGAATCTATTAAATCACCTCCGAATTCAAACCTGGAACGATCGATCTCTCGATCTGTTGTGAATTTTCAATTTCAGAACACTTTCGAATGTAACCTGAGTTGAAATATGATGAAGAAACGATGAAAACCTATATGAAACGATCAAATCCTCCATGAAACTGTTAAATCGTCTCTCTGAAACTGTTTAATCTCTGACCTGCTATCTGTTTTGAATTCGAGATCCAAAAAAATCGATTTCAAAACATGCCTTATATAAACGGAATCGCTTCAAGGGTAATTTTGGTATATCTAAAACTCGCAGACTCGGGAACCCGGATGAATTTGGACCAACTCGTCCAAGTTTGGACTAGACTGTAGCATCCGGGTTTTTTTTTGGATTAAATTGTATCGGGCTTCAGATGAATGGATTAAAACGTCCAAAGCCCACAAACTTTGGGACTAAACGTCAATTTCTACATAATTTTAACTTCTGTTCTGTTAGGGTACCGACCCCAATTCGTTATAAGCCCATGGGTAGAACTCAACTCGAAAACCGGTTGACTGATTGACTAGATGAGGGATCCCATTGACTTATAAACTACCCAATTAAGCCCCATTTACCAATATGGAACTAAGGTCCCAACATCCCACCACACTTCCATACCCAACATCCTCGTTGGTCCACTCTATCGACACTGGCCAGACGGTATCCCTTTCTATTATGGCGGCTCCACTCGCCTATTAGTATTCAATGCTGGTGACAACTACGCCCATACATAGGTGCCCCTACACTTTAATCTAGCCTATAGGTCACCCCTTCCGTGGAGGGGGCATGGGTCGTGGTGGTTGGCTCTGATACCAAATCTTTTTTTTTCTTCTTTTTTTTAATCATAAATTTAGTAGTCAATAATTTCTTTTTTTTTTTTTTTTTGGTTTTGGTTTTTTGGTAAAAATTTGTTGCTGATAGCTCATATCGGGCTATTGGGTGGGAATCCAAATCATCACTGACCGGCATGAATCAAGATAGTATGAAGAAGACCGCATGAATCACCAACTGAAGTTGATGTAGTAAGGGTGGATCAACTAGTTTAGTTGACACAATATGAAGAAAAGAGTTGGGATCAACTTTGATAGTTGACGCGGTATGAATGGATCAACTGGTACAGTTGACATGATATGAGAATCAACAAGTATTGTTGACACAATGATTAGTTTGGCGTAGAGTAAACTTGTGGTGCAGGTTATTATGTTTTTAGGATTTATTTACGTGAGAATTTTTTATAAGAGTCTTTGTTGGAGTTTGGTTTATGTTAGGAAAGTTCTTTTACTTGATTGTCAAGTTTGTTTATGTTTAAATAGGTTGTTGAGCCATGAGTTTCAATTACATCAATTAAGAGAGAAGTTTTTGTTTAGTTCTGTGTTCTTTCATTAAGTCTTTGATATCAGATTTTCCACATCTGGTATCAGAGCACTGGTATCAGAATTTCTACATCTGGTATCAAATTCTAGGGTTGTGGGTATGAGAGTTTGAAGATGGCGATAAGTTTAAGTTCAATCAAGGTGCCGATGTTTGAAGGTAAAAACTTTGAACACTGGAGGTTACAAATGGAGAATATCTTCACATATCAAGAGGTGTGGGATATTGTGAAAGATGGTTATGCAGAACCAGTAGAAGTATCAGTAGTTGAAGCAAGCAATCTTAACTGAAAGCAGAAAGAAGAATTCTAAAGCTACATATATTCTTCATCAGGGTATTCATGAATCTCTTATGGATAGAGTTATCTACATTAAAGAAGCTAAAAGAGCATTGATGGTTTGATAAGCTACTACAAAGGATCTGACAAGGTCAAGAAGGTTAGATTACAAACCTTGAAGAGAAAATATGAATTACTACAGATGGAAACTACTGAAACAATATCAGAGTTCTTCTCAAAGACATTGAATCTTGTAAATGAGATGAAAGCTAATGGAGATACCATAGAAGACTCTGCAATTATAGAGAAGATCTAAATAAGCTTGCATGAGAAGTTTGAATCAAAGGTTACTGCTATAGAGGAATGCAACACAGTTGCAACTATGACTCTTGATGATTTATTGGGTTCATTACAAGCTTATGAACGAAGATTACTAGAGATGACAGCTGTTGTAAAACAAGTTGAAGAAGGACTTGAAAGTCAAGTTAGATGGACTAATAATCAAGGAATTTCTAACACTGGAAGAAGACCCAACAATTGAGGATATCAAGGAAGGTATAATACTGGAAGAAGACCTAATGGAGGTTATCAGGGAAGCAGGCAAGTTGATATAGCAAATATTCAGTGTTACAACTGTGGAGACTTTGGACACTTTGTTGCTGAGTGTCCAAAACCTAGAAAGACTACTGAAAACAATTATAAATCAAACTTCAAAGCTAATATAGTTGAAAGCCAAGAAGAAGACTGAAAACATGTTACTTGCATGTCATACACCAGAAGAACAACCTCAACTTAAGTGGTATTTAGATACAGGTTGTAGTAATCATATGTGTGGCTAAAAAGATTTATTTGATAAGAATGATGAGTATGTAAGATCAACTGTGAAGTTTGGTAATAGTTCTACAATTCCAGTTATGGGAAAAGGAAGAATAAGAATTGTTGTTAAGAATGGTTCAAAGGCATACATCATGGATGTATTTTATGTACCATATTTACATCAAAACTTACTAAGCATAGGTCAGCTATCTGAAAGAGGATACTCTATGAATATTTATAATGGTTTTTTCTTCATCAGAGACAGAAGAAGAAGATTGATAGCAAAAGTACAGATGACAAGGAATAGATTGTTTCCATTGAATATTCAACATCAAAGAGAAAGTTGTTATAGTACTCATGTACATACTGATTCTTGGTTGTGGCACAAAATAATGGGTCATGTAAACTTTAATAGTTTACAAGTTTTATCTAAGAAAGAAATGGTGACTGGTTTACCTTTTATTGAGCTTCTTGAATCAAGGTGTGAAAATTGTATCTTTGGCAAGCAACACAGAGATCCATTCCCAGTGAATAAGGCAAGAAGAGCATAACAACATCTGGAGATTGTTCATAGTGACTTATGTGGTCCTATTGAAGTAACATCACATGGAGGTAACAATTACTTTATAACTTTCATTGATGATTTTAGTAGAAAAGCATGGGTCTATCTACTTAGACAGAAGAGTGATGCTTTTCAATTTTTAAAGTTTATGCTGAGAAACAAATTGGTAAGAGTATCAAAATTTTAAGAACTGATAGAGGAAAAGAATATACTGTGGTTGATAGATTTATGGAAGAACATGGTATTCAACATCAGTTAACAACTAGATATACACCATAACAAAATGGTGTTGCTGAGAGGAATAATAGAACCATAATGGAAATGGAAAGAACTATAATAAGAACAAAAGATTTACCAAAGAATTTCTGGGGATATGCAGTTGATACAACAATGTACTTACTTAACATGTGTCCTACAAATAGTTTGAATAATATGACACCAGAAGAAGCTTGGAGAGGTACAAGACCAAGTGTAAGACACTTGAGAGTTTTTGGATGCATTGCATATGCACATGTACCTAAAAAACTTAGAAATAATTTGGATGATAAGAGTAAGAAGTGTATTCTTGTTTGTTACAGCTTAGTAACCGAAGGGTGCAAGTTGTTTAATCCATAAACTGGAAAGATAATCACAAGTTGAGATGTGATACTTGATGAAGAATCACAATGGAATTGGAATACTGGATCAAAAAGGAATGTTGATACACATATTAGATCAACAAGGAATGTTGATCCATCTATTGCTGTCAGAACAGTTCCGATAGTAGCTGAAGAAGAAGCAAGAACTGAAGCAATAACACAAGAAACTACAATACCAAGAAGAAATTATGTCATACTAGCCAGGTTGAATGATTATGTTTTATCAAGAGATAATGAAGATTTTGATGATGATGTGGTGAATTTTATATTATTCGGAGATTGTGATCATGTAACTTATGAAGAATCTTCTAAAGAACAAGGTTGGATTCAAGCCATGAATGATGAATTAAAGTCTATTGTGAAGAATAATACATCGGAACTTACTGAACTTCCAGAAGGAAAGAAAGCAATAGGTGTTAAATGGGTTTACAAGACAAAGTACATATCATATGGTAAATTAGAAAAAATGAAAGCAAGATTAGTTGCTAAGGGATACAGACAGAAACAAGGAATAGATTACTCAGAAGTATTTGCACTAGTGGAAAAACTTGATACAGTGTGTATGATTATATCTTTAGATGCACAGAAGCAATGGAAGATATTTCAGATGGATGTAAAGTCAGCATTTTTGAATGGATTTCTTGAAGAAGAAGTCTATGTTGAACAACCAGCAGAATACATTATGGAGGGGAAGGAGAATCAAGTATACAAGCTAAATAAATATTTGTATGGTTTAAAACAAGCACCACGTGCTTACTATACAAGAATTGATTCTTATTTTGTCAAGAAAGGTTTTATAAGATGTCCACATGAACATACTCTGTATTTGAAAGCTGATACTCTTGGAAATCATATTATAGTTTGTTTGTATGCGGATGATCCTATTTCACTAGTAATAGTTCTGAGATGATCAAGGAATTCAGGGAGGATATTGTAAAGGAATTTGAGATGACATATCTTGGTTTGATGTCATATTTTCTTGGCATAGAAGTACAACAAACTGAAAGAGGAATTTTTATCAATCAACAGAGATATGAAGAAAGAATACTAAAGCATTTCAATATGGATAATTGTAATCCAATTTTAACTCTAGTAGAAGAGAGATTGAAGCTGACAAAAGATGGAACATGAGAGCTAGTAAATTCAACATACTTTAAGTGTCTTGTTGGATATATCAGATATCTGACTGCTACAAGACCTGATATTATGTATGCAGTTGGATTGGTTAGTAGATTCATATATGGAATCACCTAGACAATCTCATTTACAAGCTGCAAAACGTATTCTGAAATATGTCAAAGGAACAACTAGTTTGGGAATCTTTTATACTATTTCAGAAGATCCAAAGTTGGTTGGTTTTACTGATAGTGATTGGGCTGGTGATACAGAAGGAAGAAAGATCACATCGGGTTATGGATTTCAGTTAGGAACTGGTTTTTTCTCTTGGTCATCTAAGAAGCAACAAGTTGTTGCATTATCTACTACAGAAGCTGAATATATAGCTACTAGCAACTGTTCTACACAAGATGTGTGGTTGAGAATGATGCTAAAGTAATTGTTTCAAGAACAGTTGACACCTACAACAATAGTTTGTGATAATAAATCTACAATTTCACTTACTAAGAATCCTGTGTTTCATGGAAGGAGTACGCACATTGATATTATATTTCATTACACCATAGAACTTGTCAGTAACAAGGAGATAGTTGTGGAGTTCTGTGAGAGTCAAGAACAAGTTGCTGATAGTTTCACCAAATCTTTGAAGTCCAATACTTTCATTTACTTGCGTGGAAAACTTGGAATGATTAGCAAAGAGTATTGGTTTAGGGGGTTAGGGGGGGGGGGGGGGGTTGAAGGTTAAACCAAGATAGTATGAAGAAGAAAGCATGAATCAACAACTGAAGTTGATGTAGTAAGGGTGGATAAACTAGTTTAGTTGACACAATATGAAGAAAAGAGTTGGGATCGACTTTGATAGTTGACGCAGTATGAATGGATCAACTGGTACAATTGACATGATATGAGAATCAACAAGTATTGTTGACACGGTGATTAGTTTGGCGTAGAGTAAACTTGTGGTGCAAGTTATTTTGTTTTTAGGATTTGTTTACGTGAGAATTTTCTAGAAGAGTCTTTGTTAGAGTTTGGTTTATGTTAGGAAAATTCCTTTGCTTGATTGTCAAGTTTGTTTATGTTTAAATAGGCTGTTGAGCCATGAGTTTCAATTACATCAATGAAGAGAGAAATTTTTGTTTAATTCTGTGTTCTTTCATTAAGTCTTTGATATCAGATTTTCTACATGTTCTGTCTTTATGAGCATACAGTCGTAGTACACTAGTAATACCAATACATGACCAATTTGCATTCTTCATAGTTCACGATAAGAGTTTCTAGTTCTCATGCGTTTTTACTAGACCATCGAATTACACAAATATCCACATCACGACTAATGGACTATACCTCCCTTACAGCTTAAAGTGGTTGAGAGTGATGAAACGCCATCAAGCCCTTTAAAATTATACTCCAATGTTCGGCATAGTCTTTGAACGTGATATCTCTGTATACGGGAGGATTGTATTTAGATAATAGCTCCTCGATGGGACCATAACCGTTCGAGGATGTTTGGATCCTTGGTCTGAAAAAACATTGCTGCTAATGGTCTTGGTCCAGCATGATTAGACTTGTCATTGCTTCGGGGATTGTATCAAATAAAAAATAAAAAATTGTCATTGCTCATTGACTGGATGAAAAAAGATTCCGCATTGAAGAACATATGTACTCCTAAAGATGTAGATGTCCTGAACCCTTTAAAATTGTTTACTATTGTCCAATGTTATAATGCTTCGGAGATTTAGAGATATTAGACTCCAAAGGATGATGATCCTAATAAAGCGACATTTATAAGAGAGAAAATTTTGGATGTTTGTTGGTGGGATAACTTAGAGTACATTGTTTCTTTTACAGAACCTATTTTGACATTGCACCTAATGGTCTTGGTCCAGCATGATTAGACTTTGTCATTGCTTACTCCACAAAGGATTTGTATCAAATAAAAAATCCCGAAATGAAAGGTGTCATTGCTCATTGACTGGATGAAAAAGGGGGTAATATTCCGTCAAGATCTTATACCCTGTGTAGATGTCCTTGAACCCAATTTTTTGCTATAATCTTTTGTATGTGGAACATGATGACTCCAAATGTCATATTTTTATATTACCTGAAGAAGATTACCTGAAGAAGATCACCAACGTTGACTACTAAAGCTCCAGGGGCGGGATTGACAGATACCAACTCTTCAGCGACTTCATCTGGTGGCCGTAGGGACCTTTTATGACACATGTATCAACTATTCCTTTGACATCGGCTCTTCTGCTTGGTTGATTAAATAGGCCCAGTTAATGATGTAAACTAGATTTTGTGTCCGTACTACGCACCGTGTATTTTTTTTTTCACCATATTTTTTTTTATTAGGTATCGTGGGGCTTTGCCTTGTCAAGTCGCATTTTTTATTTGGTGTGGCTCGGTTTCGCCTCGCCCCGTCGCTTATGATTTTTTATTTGTTGTGGCTTGGCTTCCTCTCATCCTGTTCGGATGCATTTTTGATTAGGTGTTGCGCAACTTTGTCACGTCCTGTCGCGATGCATTTTTTATTTGGTGTGGCTTGTATTCATCTCGCCCTGTCCCGATACATTTTTCATTTGGTGACGCGCGGCTTTGCCACGTCCTGTCGCGATGCATTTTTTATTTGGTGTGGCTCGGCTTCGCTTCGCCCTGTCGTTTTGGATTTTTGATTTGGTATGGCTCGGCTTCGCCTCGTCCTGTCCCGGTGCATTTTTCATTCGGTGTCGCGAGGCTTTGCCACGTCCTATCACGATGTATATTTGATTTGGTGTGGCTCGGCTTCGCCTCGCCCTGTCGTTTGGATTTTTGATTTGGTATGGCTCGACTTCGTTTCGTCCCGTTCCAATGCATTTTTCATTTGGTGTCGCGTGGCGGATGCATTTTTCATTTGGTGTTGCGAGGCAAATCCCTGCCCCATCACTTAGGGTTTTTAATTTGGTGTTGTTCGGATTCGCCTCGCCCCATCCCAATCCGATGTATATGTCATAACTTATAACCTTATTTTTGGCCGTACTATTGTTACAATCTATTGTTAGTGGTTGAGCCTTTAAAGTTTGAGTATGGGAAGTAATTAGCAGACCCGAAACATCTATGTGAAATCAATATATATATAGGGGAAAATTATTTCTAGCCCAAATAAGATTTTTTTTATTTTAAAAACCCATCATTAAGAATCCATATATAAGGAACCTACAATTAGTTATAAATAGTACTTGATTACAAAAAAATTCTTACCTCAATAAGGAAACTAATTACAAAAAATTAAATACATGATAAAAATTACTAAAAAAACTCAAACAAATCCCTAAAATTACTCTGCAAAAACTCTCCTGAAAATACTCCCTAAAATTACTCTAACAAAAAGTCTCCTAAAATACCTTAAGATAAGGTAAAAAAAAAAAAAAAACTTAGATTTTCCGCGTAGGAAATTTAGGAAAATTGAAATTTCCACTCACCAAAAAAACTAGTTAAAACATGAGAGAAACCAATCTTAAAAAAACTCAAACAAATAGCACAAGACCTTATAGACTAATCGCAAAGAAGATGAAAAAGAAAAAAACTCAAATTATTACCGTAGAAAAATTAGGAAAATCCAAGTTTTCACCCATAAGTGAAAATTCGAATTTTCATAGACTACGTGAAAATTTTAATTTTCATAGAAAAAACTCAAATTATCACCATGGAAAATTTAGGAAAATTCAAGTTTTCACACATAAGTGAAAATTCTAATTTTCATAAACCTGTGAATATTTTAATTTTCACAAATTAGTGACGGGTGATAATCGTAATTTTTGACTTCTTCTAGCGAAAATCACAATTATCACTAATTGCAACCATCACCTCAAGGTCCAGTTGTGATTATTTTTAACCTTTCAATCTTTTTTCTTACGTACAAGACGTTGTAGCATTATTATTAGACGGTGAAAGTGGAAGAGAACCCAGGCATAATGATGCTGATGTTTAGGAGATCAGTCTCCTAATAAAAACATGGGAGATGGAGGAAAACTTCATTTTTTTACATGTTTATTGCAGTCACGATTTGTGATAACGTTAAATTTCACATATAATAATTATTTTTAGTTGGTGATACTGATAACTAAAAATTTCACATGTTTCGATTTGTGATTATCACAATTTTCCAATCAATTGCGTTAGTCAGAATTTACAATGGAAAAAAATCCTAAAGAAAAACAGGAAAAACAACAACAGAGATACGTTGAGCAGTACCGAACATCTTTAAAGAAAAACGCATATTCGATTGCATTAATAAGTGTTAACGAAAACAAACAACATTAGTGAGATAATCAAATAAAAAGAGGAGCCTAATGAAAATCACCAGAAACACTGCATGAACGACTAACATTGCATTCCATTTTGTTTACGAAAAATAAAGGCATCCTAGTTAATTGAAAACAACTAACGTCAGCCAACAAAACTAACGATTCCATTAATTAACAATTATAATCTACGAGATATCTATAACATACGAAGGTTGTTGCTCTCTCTCCTAGTTAGCAATCCGGGATACGGAACCGTTCGGAACGGCATACGTACGGGTATTATTCGTTTTGACGGATTGTAAATTCAGTCCACTATTCGGTCAACCAATTTTGATTCGGGGATAATACGGAACGGCATACGTACGTGTATAATTCGTTTTCGAAATCTTAATTCGGTACGGAAAATTCGGTACATATAAATAGTAGGAAATGTCATTTTTACAAATGATTTCAAGGTTGAAATGGAATATATTTGTAATATTTGTAGCTTAACAAACAAAAATCTTCTAGCTCGGTGGTTGGTTGCCTAGAATGTAATCGCGAGGTCGTTGGTTCGAATCCAACACATTTCATTTTTGAAAATTTCAGTGAAATATGAGCTGTGGGCTTTAGAGGGGAGGCTTATTTCAATGAAATGTGACTTTAAATGAGCAGTGGGCTTAGAGAGGAGGCTTAATAGATGAGCCCATTAGAAATGGGATGTCTAAACATGGCGTACTTAAGTCGCGTATTCTAGTACGCAATAATCCGCGAATGATTCGGCGAATTGCTAACTAGGCTCTCTCTACGTCTTCTCCATCATTAATCGATCGGGGCCAATCTATACGAAAATAAATCAGATTAGTTTTTTGACCGATAAGAATAAGATCATATTTTTAAACCCTGCTTTTAAAAAAGTTTCATGAAAGTTTCACAGTGATTATAAAAGTTTGAAAATACATAAAGAGAAAGCAAAACTACCCGCAAATAATGCCCCCAAAAAACGCCTATCCCTATTTGACCGGTTAATCACATTTTTTTGAGTATATTTTTGTTATTAACACACATAACTAATTAAGGTTAATTTAGTCCTACATAAAGTGTGAAACTATAACTTTAATCTAAAACTATTAATCTTAACCGTAGATCTTGTATCTTGGGTTATAGATATATACCATCTTAATGATGGGTTTATGGAAGAAAGAGGTACCAAATTTGGATTCCTCAGAAATTTCCACTATATATATATATATACGACAGTGCCAAAAAATAGTTGAAAGCTAACAAAAATGTTATTTGAATCACGTGCAGATATGTAAATGTATACACAAACGTTGAAATACACAGTTGATGGGAATATTTAACTTTAAGAAAAAAATATCAAGCTGGTGATGCTACCTTATGTCAGAAATTGGTGTGCTACACAGTAGATTGGTATGTGTTTTCGAACAAACACATACCCTTCGACCAACTGTAGGCCTCAGTAAATTCGTACCCTCTATCCCCTTATCTAATCTATGAAGATCAATACTCTTACGGAAAAAAAAATTGTTCCCTCATATACAAAGAAAAAAACTAAACTTAACAACCAAAAAGCCAGTATCTTAAACTGAAGAAAACCATGTATTGCAAAACCCACCATTTTCAGAAACCTTTAGCACTTCATTTTAGGAACTCCAGCTCTAGCAACACCTACCTGAACATTTTCGCTCCCAGCAGCCCCGGTAACAAAATTGGCAGGCTTAATTTCTCATTTGAAGCAACCAAGAAATTCTCAGCATCATATTATTGTTAGAAGGCTTGGAGAAATCATTGGCTTTTGTAGGCATATTCTTAAGATGCTTCTAACAGTGGTGAACGGTGGTTAGAAAATAACCAAATCATAAAAATGTAAATCTTAATTTGCACAATAAATTATTTCTAAGCACATTCTATGAATAGATAAACAAAAATATTGGTTCAGTTACTAAGATGTACTCAATTAGTAAACCTGACAAAATGTAAACACCCAAAATCATCCACACCATCTATTTTAAGTTTTAACCCCGTCTACCATTTTCCTTGCATATATTCATGGCTCAGTCTCAACTTCAAGCTATTACCTTTGGCTCGTTCTCTAATATATTTCTTTTGGTGGACCGATAGCACAGGTAAGATCCCCTCACCCAAAATAAAAATCCAAAACGATTAAAAACAATACTGTAATTTTTAAGATCCATGCCTTATATATGATACCTATTCTTCTTTATCACACAGCGAGGTAAGTTGTTTCCTTCATTCACTATACTCAAATTCCGTAGCACTAAAAGATGGGAAACATTCCTATGGTTCAGTGAATTTCCAATATAAATATTCACAACACCTAAAAACTGTTGAACACTATTAGTAAAACATGATGATATTTATTTATACCTTGGGGCTTCTTACTTATGTAGGCGCCTGCTGGAATAACATTGCATGTATAAGTTCTTGATACCGGTACCCCGAACCAAAATGCACCTTAGATAATAATAAACAGGAAATACTAAGTTACAGAAATTTATCCAGATTATCCAGAACAATTTGATAAACCGTTGAATACCTCTTTGAACTTACTCTTATGGTATGGTCAAGGATTGGGTTAGAATAGACAATGTGGAACGACTATACAATAAAAAACAGTGTACCAAGTATTACCTTTAGCTGATATGAATTTGGAACACAATTTCGTACACCCCCAAAGTATGCCACTTGATGTTCCTTTGGAGCACAAAGGATGACCTCATAAAAAATAGAAAACAAAAATAAAACACAATAGCGAAATAAAGAACGGATTGTGAGAAATATCAAAAAATAGATACATCAATTAATAAAGATGTTATAGATAAAATAGAGCAGTGCTTGAGATAATTGAGTCAAATACTCAAGATTAATTATGTCAACGAAGAATGCTTGCCCTGTTTGCACACTTTCAGAGAGAGAGAGAGAGAGGGTACCCAATCAAGCATTACACCTTTCTGGTTCACTGCTCGTCCAAAATCTAGTGCCTTTTGACCTGTGATCGACTCTAACATTAAGATACCAAAACCGAGCACATCTGTCTTATCTGATGACTGTCCAGTTGATAAGTACTCTGGGGATGTGTGCCCAACAGTTCCACGAATGGATGTGCTTACATGAGAGTCACGTTGGTCCAATAGCTTTGCTAATCCAAAATCTCCAATAACTGCTTCAAAGTCTAAAGCTGGCTGCAAAATCATGTAAATTTGTAAAATCATAAATATCTTAATAAAGATATATAAAATGCTTTACAGACCGACCAACAATTTGTAGACCACATATATCTATATTCCAGTTGAAACAATTTAAGCTTCCAATTCTTCAGTTGTAACAAAGATTGATATATTTATGCATAATCTCGTAGCAAAAACTCTAATCAAAAATTTATCCTAAAATGTTTCGCGACATCAGTCCGACAACCCTAAACCCCAAAAAGGTGCACATCTTTCTAATTTAGCATTCAAAAAATAAAATAAATCATAACAAACAACTAACCCATAATAACTTTGAAATAATCAAATAACATAACCTTATATGATCCTAATGATAGAGATGGTAGCAAAGAAAGATCACCGTCGCTGTAAAATCTCAAGTGAGTAAAGTTGAACAATCACAAACTGCATATGTAATCCAAGAAACTTAAACGAAAAAATAAAATGGAAAATGCACTGAGCCAACTATACTAATCAATTGCAAGAGGTCGGCGTTGGGTTCCCAAGGTTAATACCCAGTATAAACTTACTTGGTTCATGGAGCTTCGCGACAATTTTAATTGATTGGATGTGAACCACAACTTACGACTGAGATCAATCCCTCTCCCAGAACCATTTTTAGGGCGTAGGCATAGGTTTATCAAAAATTAGGTTTTACGTAATTATTGTTCCAATGATTTTTATTTCAGTGCTCCGAATCATCATATCCCTGAGTCGTACCAAAATCTATAGAAGAAACAATTTGTAGATAATAATAATAATATAAAAAAAAGGAAAACGATGATGAATTAAACAGTGAGAAATAGAACGGGGAGAGGAGTAGAAGAAGGACGCGGAGAAGAAAACTTAGGTTAATTCTTTTTTTTCTTTCTCTCTTGCAGGTTTAGTTTTTAAAAAAACGGAAATAATTTTTGACTCCCAAAATTTCTACCATTGCTCTCAATATTAGGTGGCGCACGTGTATGATGCTATTTCATTGACAAATTTCACCCAATAAAACCGTAGGTCAGTTAAATTTCCATTAATTTTTATTAGCCATCGATTAAACTTTAACGGCTTAGATACAAGATGTGGATTCTCTCGTATCTAAGAAAATATACTTCTGATATTTAGATCGAGTGAACAGAGTATTTCTTCTTCTTTGTGAATTACCCCTTCGTTTTCTTTCTCAGAAATCACAGTAGATACCCTTGTAGATAGATGTTGGAAAAAAAACCTAAACTAAATTACTGACAACGAGGATGGGTACGACAGACTAACAGTACTTGGAATCAAACATGAACAATAGTAGAGAGATATGGAATAATTCTCGCTCTGTTGATTTTTACTTCATCATCGTTTAGTTGTTTGATATAGTCATCTAGCTTCACCGTACCCTGTAGTCTTCTCTTATTGTAAAGAATAGTTTTCTAATTGATCCTTCACTATATATTTTTGGTGTTTTGACATGTTTGCTCAAAACTCCAGCAATCATATGATATGTACAAAATCAAACACGAATGCCTGTTAACTGAAAGACTAAGGAAGCCACTCTTTTGATCAGAAAAAAAGGCTACCACATAAACAAATGGATGGATACCCAAAGTTTAGTAGGGATACTTCGAGAATCACCTTGGAGATTAATGGTGATTCATCCTTTAGAGGAAGCATGCTTGGTATTTAGTAGTTTTTTTTTTTTTTCTGAAATAGCTCATGGAGGACTCTTAGAAAAAATGTTGCCCGCTACTGAATATAGAAGCAGTAACTTTACTAATTTTATCTATGAACAATAAACTTCTAATGTACGTAAGGGTTTTATATCATTTTTGTTTCGATACTAATTTCTTGTATCTTAGCCGTTGAGTTTAATCGACGGCTAAAAGAACTAATCGAAATTGTCTAAAAGAACTAATCGAAATTGTCTATGAAGTAGTATCCTATGTGTACGCGCCGACTAATGTTGGGAGCAATGGGAGTAGAGATTTTGGGAGTCATAAATCATTTAAAAAAAAAAAGTGCAAAAAGAGAAAATTTCTCTACGGCTTGGTGAGGAGATGGAAATTTGGAGCAATTTGATGAGGTGGGTGGCGTTCACGTACGAGGGAGTTTTCATCATCGCGCGATGTGGAGAATTTGGGATTTTAAAGGAGTTAGATAGTCACACCGGCTACCCAATGTCACAATCGGAAATCAAGGAAGAGGGCGCGTTTCTTAGTGTCTGTGTGTCTCGTTTTCACCCAGATGTTTGTGGCAAAGATTGCAAAAATGGAAGAAGAAAAAGAGAGAAAAGGACAAAACTGATGGTGGAAAAAAAAGGTCTTATATAAACTCAACCTTACATTCCTTGATTTAGCAGGTGCAGAAAGAAGAAAAGAAAATTCAAAGCCCTCAATTTTCTCTCTGCATCTATCTCTCTCTTCTTCACCATCACAATCAAAACAATTAATCTCTCATTTAATTCCACGCAGAAAAAGGAAGAGATTGATAACACTAAAAGAATCAAGCCTCAAATTATGAGGTCGTTAGAAGATGAACTTTTCCCATCCACACCAGGAAAAGTAAAAATTGAAAGAACCCATACAATGAATCGTCAATTCTATAGATGTTTTGCATCAACCAGTACTATGTTTTTATGGGCATTATTTTTAATAGCACTAACAGCTTCGTATTTAAGTTTCCAGAGTTTTGTAGATTCAGGAAGTCGCTATTTCTCTGCTTCTTGGGGTGGTATTCAATGGGAAAAACAAGTTAGAAATGCCGCACAAATTTCAAGATCAGATGATATTACAAATGGTGGTGGAAAAATGTCTGTTTTAGTTACTGGTGCTGCTGGTTTCGTTGGTTCACATGTTTCCCTTGCTTTAAAAAAGAGAGGAGATGGAGTTGTGGGTATTGATAATTTCAATAATTATTATGACCCAACTCTTAAGAAATCAAGAAAGAATCTTCTTAGCAAAAATGGGATTTTCATCGTTGAAGGAGATATAAATGATGCAAAATTGTTAGCTAAGTTATTCGATATTGTTGCGTTTACTCATGTAATGCATTTAGCAGCACAAGCAGGTGTAAGGTATGCAATGGAAAATCCTAATTCGTATATTCATAGTAACATTGCTGGTTTAGTTACTCTTTTAGAGACTTGCAAATCTGCAAATCCTCAACCTTCTGTTGTTTGGGCCTCATCTAGTTCTGTATATGGGTTAAATGAAAAAGTACCATTTTCTGAATCGGATCGTACGGATCAACCTGCTAGTTTATATGCAGCAACAAAGAAAGCTGGTGAAGAGATTACTCATACCTATAATCATATTTATGGGTTGTCAATTACTGGGTTAAGATTTTTCACGGTTTATGGTCCATGGGGAAGACCCGATATGGCTTATTTTTCATTTACCAGAAACATACTACAAGGGAAACCAATAACCGTTTACAGAGGGAAAAATCTTGTTGATTTAGCTAGAGATTTTACTTATATTGATGATATCGTGAAAGGTTGTTTGGGTTCATTGGATACATCAGGGAAAAGTACAGGAAGTGGTGGCAAAAAAACGGGTCCATCTCCATACAGGATTTTTAATCTTGGTAACACATCTCCCGTTACGGTACCGACACTAGTATCGATCCTTGAAAGACATTTGAAAATGAAAGCAAAAAAGAATATCATCGATATGCCTGGTAATGGTGATGTACCATTTACTCATGCAAATATAAGTTCGGCAACCGATGAATTTGATTACAAGCCTGCCACTGATTTGCAAACAGGGTTGAAGAAATTCGTTAGATGGTATTTATCATATTATGGTTATTATAATCATGGAAAACCTGTAAATTAATTTCTTTTTTTCATTAGAAAATATTGAAAAGGAATGAAAAAAAAAACGAATTGTTCTTTTCTTGGGAGATCAGGGAAAAACACGCTTTATAGTTTATTCCTCCCTATGTCTTTCTCTCTTTTGTGTCATGAAGAAAACTTTTATTTTAGAATGAATTGAACGTTCCTGGTGTATAATTTCATGTCTTCATTTTTTTTGTTAGAAGGAGAGCATTTATAGTTTATTCCTCCCTCTGTCTTTCTCTCTAATTGTAGTTATTGTTTTCTCCTTTTGTGTAACTGTAACAAATTGTATTGAAGAAAACTTTTATTTTAAAATGAATTGAACATTCCTGGTGTCTAATTTCATGTCTTCATTTTATTTTACTTTTTGAGGGAGAGCAAAAAAATGGATGTGAGAAGAGGAAAAATGGTAGTCGACTCAGCTAACTTAGACCTAGTCGATATATTTTTCGAAGTTCGGGTCAAACTACCTTCACTAAATATATGCTAACTCAGAACTAGTCGTTATATTTTTCCACGTTGAGGTCGAACTACCCTCACTAAATACACTCAGGATATAAAATTCGCACCCATTTTCCAAACAATCCCACTACTGGTCCGCCACCATTTAATCCATGAGCGACAACACTGATTATGACCAAGAGAAAATAAATAAATACACGACTTTGTTTAAGAGGGATCTGTATATCACCACCACCATTAACACCTTTACTAACATTACGAATATATACCACGGAGATTTCCTTTCCTCTTGATGCAGATCAAAAGCGTTTAAATTGAGATAAAAATGACAGCGGAATAAAAATATAAAAAGCAACCGATAAATTGTTCAAATCTCAAATTATTCCGAAGAATAACGACTATGAACGATTGATCCAGACCTTGCGATTCCGAAAAATCACAACTATGGATTAGATGATTATTTAGACATCAGGATGAACCCGACTATAAATAAAAATCAAGATAAAGTTAAACAATGTTTAACATCAAAATCATAATTCAATTAATCAAAAGAGTCTTCTAATTTTCGTTTTTGGAGCTCCTTATATAGATAACTCCCCCTAACAAAAATATAAAAAACTAGTTTCCCAAGGTATCTACTACCTTTAGGCAACTTTCCTAACTTATTAAAATTCTTAAAATAAACTTTTAGACTATTCTAAAATTACCCTAATTAATAAATATGAATGTTAATTATTTTTCTACTAAAAATATCATTAATAAAATGCAAATAAGAATAAGAAAATAATAAATTTAATTTCCATAAATCCCCCTTCATCACCCCTTTACCAAAACTAGTAATAAATTGTTGAACTATAGGGAAAATTGCTTCGGCCAATTGTTTCCTTGATAACATATTGAAACTAAATAACTTTTGTAGTTTCGGTTTTAATATGGTTATCTAAAATGGTATGTGAAACCTTCCTGCTTAATATAGGTTGTATACAAGTGTTTCAGATTTGTAAGATTCTTTCGGTTTGTCCTTTATTTACTCGAACCTTTGTCATCTTGTGACAAAAAGGGGGAGAAATATATGGAGTAAACAAGTGATTTTTAATCACTAGGAAGTGCTTAAACGTTATATCTAATGAAAGAGTAAAGCATTGACTAAGGGGGAGAAACATATTATATTGCTCTGTAGTAATACTTACTACAAAAGGGGAATAACAAAGATGTTCGGATTGAATATTTACCTAGCTTGCCTTTAGGGGGAGTAAAAGCTTTTGTTATTCAAATGTCAACAACGGAATTTATTGATTGATTATATGCAGGTTATTGTGTTGTTGAAACTTGGAATCAAGCGTATGAAGAATGAGTTAATTTGTAATTTGTTTAGCTCTATATGTAATACGAGTTTTGTCACTAAAATTGACAAAGGGGGAGATTGTTATAGCATAGATCGGTAGAACTTACCAAGCGTTGGTATGTCAAGTTTGGTTGTCATATTTTAGTATCAAAACTCATCTAGAGTCGCTTGATTAAATACTAGAGTCAACTTCGTTTAGGTTAGACTAAAAAGTCTAGGAATATTGTATTAGAGAATAGCTCGGTTGAACCCACCAAGCGTTGGTATGTCAAGTTTGTTTGTCATATTTTAGTGAACCAAAACTCATTTAAAGAGTCGCTTGATTATTTACTAGAGTCAACTTCGTATAGGTTATCTAGAAAGTTACTAGGATATGAGACTTACAAATATTACGTGAAGACTTTGAAGAATGTGAAGAAGTAAAGAACTACAACTACGACATCGTCCTTCCACTTGAGCTTAGTAATATTTGATTTGAACTGTTTTATTCCTAACGTATCTTTCAAGTCATGAATATTGAAAACATAACTGCGAAGCTGTGAATGATTATATTCTAGTTAGACATAGTATTAAGGAATTACAATACGAAGTATAACGTCTATCTTTTGAACTTCGTATATAAGACATCGATATAATCGTATGAATGCTATTGTGATTATGTATGGATATGGGTGAATATTTCGTCCTAGGAAACAATGTTTTACATTCGTTTAAAGGAAGTACATTCATAAAATTGTTTTGTGAATCCAAAGGGAAATCGCTAGGCTTATTGGTATTGTTATTCATTGAAAATCTTTGGATTACCAATATGTGTGTTTATGTACCTTGGTAAAACTACTCACAATGAGTGACTTTTGTATTGGTATGACTTTTATTAGTAAAACCGATCTTAGGTAATCACCTGAGATGGTATGATCGATTTATTGTAATTGGTACGTATGATAAACTCTAGACATTGGGGAACCGATCATAGTAAGAGGTGCAACCGATCACAAGAGGGAATCAATCATTGTAAGAGGTACAACAAGTTTTTAGTAATTGGGGAACCGATCCTATGACTTTTGCAACCGAATACAAGTTTATACCATAAATTTGTGGTAACCGATCCTAGTACCTAGTCAACCAACTTTCGATAACTAGCATGACTAATCTTAGTACCCACATGGAGGTAGAACCGAAACTTGTTTTGGTAGAACTTTGAAACCCATGATTGGTGATTTGATAGGATAATCAATCACATAGTTCTTGGAAGTCAAATGAACCAATTCTAAACTTGTTTAGAAGTGTGGCAAATCGGTTCCAAGATTGTAAATATGAAAAAGGATTTACAAAGTAAATATGTCGACATACTTTGAACATGTGCAGTAACTCTTATCTTTTATTGTTCAAAGATATTCCTTAATAGATAAAGGATAATCCCGGATCGAAATAAATTAAGAATCTTTTAATTAAGGTTTTTAGTTTTTATTTGATTTTAATTCCAGCAATTAGATGCATATCTTTAGAAAATAAAAATTAGTAATGTGCATTTACTAATTGGACATTTTCTACTGAGATTTCGGTCAATATTTGGCGTTTATTGCATATCTTTGAGAATATTCGGTTTTGGAAATTCATTGGTTTATAAATATTGAAGTTTACATTTCAAGCAAACTAATCCGCAGAGCCAGGAAATTTCTTTGGGATTGGGAAGCTCTACGAGTACCGTTGGTGGGAAACTAGATAATTGCAGTTTATTATTAGTTTTTGATTGATTTGATTGACTAACGGATGTTGAACTTTGATTGCACATAGTTTGTTTATGCTTAAGAATCTTTTCTTATGATATAAGATTCACTCGAACCAGATCGAAGTATCGTCAGGGATTTTTAGAACTGTTTATGTATCTAAATATGTCTTGTGATAATCCATTGTTAACAGACTCCGTTCTGTGTGTGATTGATCACAAGAGATTTAAGTTGTTTGTGTGCAGGTGTTTATTGAAGATTTAAGAGGATTTGAAGACGAAGAAGAATTCTTATTTGAGTTCATAATCTTTGGTGTGCACAAAACTTGATCGGCTGGGATCCAACTATAATCGGTTTATCTTTGTGATAACCTTAATTGATTAGTTGAGTAGATCGGCATCAATACAATTCTTTGTGATTAAGAGTATTGATTGCATAGTCTAAAATAGTTACTTTGGTAGTTATTGAAGAGATAGATCTAAGAACCTAAAAATTGAGTTTATTGGGATAAACTGAAGAGCCTTTTGTCAAAATCATATCACTTTGTTTGAAAAGAGTTGTTACTGAACAAATTTGTTGTTCCTTTACTATTTGGAATATGAACCAAAGGAATTATTCCAAGTGCGTGACTTATTACAAGTTGGAGGCGCAGGGATACTGGTGGAACTAGGTGAACTATAGGTTTAGTTGCTTGGCCTCAACTATACGAAGTTGGTTTAGATTTTGTATAGCGGCTTAATTCTGAGAGTATTCAATTTTGGACTAGGTCCTAGGGGTTTTCTGCATTTGCGGTTTCCTCGTTAACAAAATCTTGTTGTGTCTTTTACTTTTCTATTTCCTTAATTATAATTGATTTTTATTATAATTAGAAGTAAAATACACAAACGTTAATTCCTATTTACTTGATAGCAATCCTATTGTGTTTGGTTAAGTCCGAACCTATTGTCAAGTAAACATATTTCGTTGTCGTATTGTCTCGATCTCGTATCCATAGACGATCACACAAAGTGTAAACCGATTAGTTGTACTGTCTCGACTCAGTCCATAGACAATCACTTTCGGAGAAAGAACTTATATGTGGAAAAGATTTAGATTGAGGTATATTTGGGTACCCTCATCTTTTCAATTGGTATCAGAGCAGGCAAACACGAAAAGATTTAACAATCTGTGTTTGGTGCGATCCATCCTATAAGAATTGAATCGATGACTGATTCAGATAACGTTATGCAAGAGTATGAATACTCAAAAGTTGAAGATGTTACCACTTCGTTAACTCATGATCCAGGAGTTACGAAAATCAAGAGTACATCTGAGTCTATCTCTGATCGAAAAGAATATGTTGATAAAGAGTTGAAAAAAAATCCTAAAGCCTATTAAATCTCTGTCTACAGGAATGCTAATATTAAAGACAGAGTCAAATCTTCTTAAACGTGAGATCAGAGATAAACACATTCAACTAGATAGTAGCCAAGGAGAACATGGATCTCATTGTAAAATTAAAATCTCTTGGTAAAACTCTTACTCAAGATAAAGAGACACATCATATGACTCTGACTAATGATTCTGTTACAATTTGTTCTGATGAAGAAACCAAAGGTCCTTGCTCTACTTTGAGAGATTGTGATAACAAAACTTGTTTGATCACATCTGAAATAGATCATGATGATGGTAGTTTGCCTAACTACATCAAGTCAGGAGAGGATGAAAAACCATCTTCTACATCTAATGATGATCAGACGAAATCTTATCCAAAGGAAACTTTGAACCGATTCCGTGTGCGTGATCTTAAGGAATACAACTTTCAGTCAATTGACAGGAAACTTATACTTCTTCAAAATATGGTGGTAAAAATATTGAAAGAAGTTTCTTGTCTTAAAAAACTGAAAGTTCGTTCCTTAGTAGAAAGACAGAATACACCACAACCCGACAAGGTCAACTCAAAATAATTAGAAGTAAGAGTTGATAATCTCTTTTGGAAAAAGGTTCATACTCACCCATATCGAAACAATCCTTGTTTTGATGAAGAACGATTCCAGAAGAAAGTGAAAGAGAGAATCTCTGCCAAAAGAAACAATCAGGAATTTTCGATAACTGTTTTAGATAATCATGTTGATGTGTATCATAAGGAAATCCTTATAATGAGAAAATCATATGAAAATCTCATTAATAGAATTGAGAGAGATTTATCCATCTCTGAAAATTCTCACATCAGTACAGTGTCTCCTAATGATCATGTTTTTAGATCAAGGAAGGATCATTTTCTTGGGAGAAAATATCTTGGGCAGAAATTCCCGAAGAGAAACATGAACTATGTTTCTGATACTCGATGTAAGCTAGAAAAAGCTTACTCTGATACAACCTAGTTGTATGGAGATTGTGTAAGCCCATCCTGTTTGTGCTTTTTGGTGGATGGGAAAGGCACATAATAATCAAGGGCACATGTTCGTGATTAACTACAAATTTTTGGTAATAAGAGACATTTAATGGATATCTTCCTTTCAATAAAAAAGAGAAGTTCGGAAAAATAACTTGCTATTTTCGGAAACTTTGTTTTTCTAAACCGAATATATATTCTTTTCAAGAATATATCTTCTCTTTATTGACTTCCCTTGGTAAGGCTTTTTGTGTTAAACATGTCTCCTATAACTCGCAGTATTACAATGAGTAATAAAAGGGAAGCTCGAAAGGTTAGAAATTGTCAAGGATTTGTTTCAAAATGAAAAATCAGAAAGATTATCTCAAGAATCGTGTCTGATCATAATTCTGACAGATCCCAAGAAGAGTTATGTCTTTTTGCTATCAATGATTCAGATTTTACCAAGTGGTTTTCCACAGATGGTATGTGTGAATTTATGCATGGGTTTGAAGAACTCATAAGAAATATTTTTACCTTGGTTCAAGATCGAGACGTACTAAAAGATAAAATAGAAGAGATGAAAAGTGAGCTTGCTGACTTGAAACTTCAAATTGAAGTTCTCGAAAAACAAGAAGAGGTTGCAGACAAGTCTCTTGAGACATGCTTCAAAAGTTTGAGTACTGATGAAATCTCAGTAAACAATAAGAGCACCACTAGAGATTAAGTTATTTGCTGTATTACTTAATCCAATGAAAATAAACATCAGTTTTTGATTTCTTTGAATAATTGTATAAAGTCTATTTTGAATAAAACTATCTATTATTTATGAATAAAATTATTATTTTATAATTTTTCTTGTGATAGTTTTCGATTACATAGCCTGTGCTTGAATGCTTTATATTATTGCTATGTATGTTTATAGGATATTTGATTTCGGTTTTCATAAACCTATTATTCGATCTTATATGGTGTGAACCTTTATGGTTTGGGTGACTTTTTGATTTAACGGGATTTATTCCTAGCCCATGTTGGTAGGATTTATCAAAGGATCATAAGGGGTTATGATTGAAACTAATATGTGAAAAATTCACAATATGTTGAATCGTTTTTGGTTTAGCATAAAATCATATGTGTTTCGGGGTTTCAACTTTTGTATTGCATTAGTTAAAATTGGTTTTCAACCTTTCTCTGGTAAATGTTGGTCCTTTTTGTTGTTATTTTGTCTTGCGAGAGGATGACAACAGAACGGGGGAGAGTTCTATGTGAACTTGCGCTTAATGAAATATCTTTGGGGGAGAAGATGATGCGGAATTTGAGGTAACGAATTTGTTAGTTAATCGTTTTCCTGTTTAAGAAAAGCCTGATTTTATTGCATATATTTATTTCTTTTGCTTAACAAAATTTCGATACAATTGGTGTTTATTCCATTGTTTATGTATGGATGTGTGTGTGATTCAATTGTTTCCGGTTAAGAAAAACTATTGGTATCTTTCTCTATGGTTTGGTATCAATTGTTTAGGCTTACGAAATTTTGGTGCAATTGCGATACTATAATGTCTATGTTTTTTCAATTGCTTCCAGTTGAGATAAATAATTATGCAAGTTGATTTATTTGGTTTGTATGAATTCTTTATGGCTTAACAAAAGGGTTTTCGGGATCAATTGTTTAGTCCAATTCGATTTCGGATAAGAGAAACTAAGTTAATTCTGATCTTAGTTAGACTTATCAAAGTGGAGGTTTCGGTTATTCAAGTGTAATCGAATGCATTAACAAGAAATGCTAGTTAACTAACCTAGTACTAGTCTTGTCTAAAAGTGAAAGGTCTAAGTTATTATTTGAATAATTAGAACCTGATGAGAAAAATAGAGTTAATTCTGATCTTTATTTTGGTCTTATCGAACAAGCGATTATATTTGTACAATCGGTTTAGCTAAAGAACTAAGGTGCTTAGTCAATTTTTTGATTTGCTAAACTATTAGGGAAAATTTCTTTGGGAAATTGTTTCCTTGGTAACATATCAAAACAAAATTACTTTGTATTGGTTATCTAAAATGGTGTGTGGAACCCTCGTGCTTAACTCTTATAGGTTTTGCAAGTCTTTTAAGATTTGTAAGATCCTTTTGGTTTGTCTTTTATTTGCTCGTACCTTTGTCATTTTGTGACAAAAAAGGGGGAGAAATATATGGAGTAAACAAGTGATTTGATATTACTAAGGAAAGGACAATGGTGCTTAAACATTATATATAACGAAATAATAAAGCATAGACTAAGGGGGAGTAACATATCATATTGATACTTGTGGTTATCTTAACTACAAATGAAATAACAAAGACGTGCGGATTGAAAATATACCTATCTTACCTTTAGGGGGAGTATTAGCTTCGTTATTATAATGTCAACAATGGCATTTATGGATTGAATATATACAGGTTATTGTGTTGTTGAAACTTGGAATCAAGCGTATGTTTAATGAATTCTTGTAATTTGTTTATCCATATGATGTAAGAGTTTTGTCACTAAAATTGACAAAGGTGGAGATTGTTAGAGTATAGCTCGGTTGAACCCACCAAGCGTTGGTATGTCAAGTTTGGTTGTCATATTTTAGTGAATCAAAACTCATTTAAAGAGTCGCTTGATTATGTACTAGAGTCAACTTCGTATAGGTTAGCTAGAAAGTTAGTAGGATATGAGACTTACAAGTATTACGTGAAGACTTTGAAGAATGTGAAAGAAGTAAATAATTATAACGATGATATCATCCTTCCACTTGAGGTTAGTAATATTTGAATTGAATTGTTTAATTCCTAACGTATCTTTCAAGTCGTGCGTATTGAAAATATAATTGCGAAGCTGTGAATGATTATACTCTAGTTAGACATAGTATTAAGGAATTACAATACGATGTACAACGTCTATCTTTTGAACTTCGTATATAAGATATCGACATAATCGTATGAATGTTATTGTGATTATTAATGGGTATGGGTGAAGATTTCGTCCTAGGAAACAATGTTTTACATTCGTTTAAAGGAAGTACATTTATAAACTTGTTTTGTGAATCGAAAGGAAAATCGTTAGGCTTATTGGTATTGTTATTCATTGCAAATCTTTGGATTACCAATATGTGTGTTTAGTATAATCGCTCATAACTTGTCTATGTACCTTGGTAAAACTACTCACAATGCCTGACTTTTGTATTGGTATGACTTTTATTAGTGAAACTGATCTTAAGTAATCACCATGAGATGGTATGATCGATTTATTGTAATTGGTATGACCAACTCTAGACATTGGGGAACCAATCCTAGTAAGAGGTGCACCCGATCACAAGAGGGAATCGATCCTTGTAATAGGTACAACAAGTTTTTAGTAATTGGGGAACCGATCCTATGACTTGTGCAACCGAATACAAGTTTATACCATAAATATGTGGTAACCGATCCTAGTACCTAGTCAACCAACTTTTGGTAACTAGCATGACTAATCTTAGTACCCACATGGAGGTAGAACCGAAACTTGTTTTGGTAGAACCGTGAAACCCATGATTGGTGAACTGATAGGATAATCAATCACATAGTTCTTGAAGTCATACGAACCAATTCTAAACTTGTTTGGAAGTGTGGCAAATCGGTTTCAAGATTATAAATATGAAAAAGGATTTACAAAGTATAGATGTCGACATACTTTTAACATATGCAGTAATTCGTATCTTTTATTGTTCAAAGATATTCCTTAATATCTAAAGGAGAATCCCAGATCGAAATAAATTGAGAATATTTTAATTAAGGTTTTTAGTGTTTATATTCTTTTAATTTCCAGCAAATAAATGCATATCTTTATAAAATAAAAATTAGTAATATACATTTACTAATTGGATATTTTCTACTAAGATTTCGATCAATATTTGGACAATGCATTTCCAGGAAGTATGAAAACGATTTTTGCGTTTATTGTATATCTTTGAGAATATTCGGTTTTGGTAATTTCTTGGTGTCCAAATTTCCTTGGTCTATAAATATTGAATTTTGCATGTCAAGCAAACTAATCCTTAGATCCAGTAAAAATACCTAGTTGTGTTGTTACTAGTGGAGCCATATATTCTGAGAGGGAAGTACCCTAATTAGGCGAAATCTCTTACGACCGCTCGTTTTAAAGACTTCTTTGGGATTGGGAGCTCTACGAGTACCGTTAGTGGGAAACTAGATAATTGCAGTTTATTATTAGTTTTTGATTGATTTGATTTGATTGACTAACGGTTATTGAACTTTGATTGCACCTAGTTTGTTTATGCTTGAGAATCTTCTCTTCCTATATAAGATTCACTCAAACTAGATCAAAGTATCGACGGGGATCTTTAGAACTGTTTGTAGATCTAAAGATGTCTTGTGATAATCCATTGTTAACAGACCCCGTTATGTGTGTGATTCATCACAAGAGATTCAAGTTGTGTGTGTGCAGGTGTTTATTGAAGATCTAAGAAGATTTGAAGACAAAGAAGATTTCTTATTTGAGTTCATAATCTTTGGTGTGCAGAAAACTTGATCACAAGAGATTTAAGTTGTTTGTGTGCGGGTGTTTATTAGAGATCTAAGAGGATTTGAAGACGAAAAAGATTTCTTATTTGATTTCATAATATTTTGTGTGCACAAAACTTGATCGGCTGGGGATCCAACTATTATCGGTTTATCTTTGTGATAACCTTGATTGATTAGTTGAGTATATCGACATCAATACAATTCTTTGTGATTAAGAATATTGATTGCATAGTCTAAAACAATTACTTTGGTAGTTGTTGAAGAGATAGATCTAAGAACCTGACAAAGGAGTTTATTGGGATAAACGAAAGAGCCTTTTGTCAAACTCATATCACTTTGTTGTTCCTTTACTGTTTGGAATACGAACCAAAGGAATTGTTCCAAGTGCGTGACTTATATTACAAGTTGGAGGCGCAGGGATACTGAGGGAACTAGGTGAACTATAGATTTAGTTTCTTGGTCTCAACTATACGAAGTTTGTTTAGATTTTGTATAGCGGATTAATTATGAGAGTATTCAATTCTGGACTAGGTCCCCGGGTTTTTCCGTATTTGCGGTTTCCTCGTTAACAAAATCTTGTTGTGTCTTTTACTTTTCTATTTCCAAAATTATAATTGGTTTATTATAATTAGAAGTAAAATACACAAACATTAATTATTATTTACTTGATATCAATCCTATTGTATTTGGTTGTGTCCGAACCTATTATCAAGTAAACATACTTCGTTATTGTATTGTCTCGATCTCGTATCCATAGACGATCATACGAAGTGTGAATTGATTAGTTGTTGTTTGTAAGGTAAAAGATTTTTACCTCCAAACACGAACCTGATGATGATGTTGGTATTGATCGAACTACTGCCTTTCTCTCCACGTGAATAGTGTTGGGGGGGGGGGGGGTACCTACAAAAGAACCTCCGATGCTTAAGTTAGCTAGAGTTTTTTCACAGGAGTTTATGTAGAGAAGATTGCGTACCTCTTAGGGTTGTGAACATATGCATTTATATGTTGTCAATTAGGGTTAACCACAATTTTGAGATAAGCATAACTGTGTTTACTTTCCTTGCAAGTCTCCTGGAATATTCCCTGTGTGACTTGGCTCAACAATCCTTCCAGAAATTTCCAGAAACTTCCTTTAGGGTGCAAAGGGTTGGCCCAAACAAATGTGTAAAATGTCAAGCCCATGAAGAGTAGTTCACTTAAGCCCACAGTGGGGAGCATAAATCCGCAAGCCTAACAGCATGGGGCTGAAAAATCCATCATGCTATTGGCTCGACTCGGCTAATCAACTCAGCTGGTTGAGTTGGCTTAGTGGGGCACAAATATCCATTAGTTTAAAGAATTAGGGCGCAAATATTCGGGGGCTACGAGAATAAATTACTTCGTGATGCACTGGAATACTCTCACCGTTGCCGAACAGAATTCGGTCCAGCCGCCGGACAAAGAACCACGATCTCGTCGCCTGAAGCTGTGATCGGACACCGCCGTCGCGAAATGCTGCCGGTGACGCCGCCTGAAACTGCCACCAGATATGCCGCCGGGAAGGTCGTCGGCATTCTGCTGTTTTCACCGTGCCGGAGAAGACATCGTCGCCGACTATTGTTGTTGTTGCCGTGCCGGAGAAGGTGATGATGAAGTATGCTAATATCGTTAGTGACATTGACGGAATATGTTTTTCCTAACGGAATATTCCAACGGCGTTAACAGTAACGGAATCTTTCTGGAATATTTTGACGGAATATTCCCTTGAAGCGGAATATGCTGACGCTGTTATTTATACTGACGTCGTGATGACGTCACCTGATGCTCATGTGATGATGAAGTCACATGTTGTTGACGTGTCAGCCTCTGGTTGGCTTACACTACTGACATGGCGTGGTGACATGGCAATGGTGGTGTGGCTCCTTTTTTCCTTGACTTGGATATTTGGACATGGGCCTCTATGTATAGTGCTTGTGAGGCCTTGTTACCTATGCTAGGCTAATAAGAGAAGCATATTAAGCCCATGTAAGCCATTTCTTAGAGTGAAATATTATGGTACAAACATCGCCGCCTCTTAATCCACAACTTGTTATGGGTTAAGAAGTTCGGGTTCCCCAATTCCGTCAGCGATAGAATTTCGCATTTTTCTGGAGTGTTGCATAACTCTCCCCCAAGCGTGTTATAGAGTGTTATGCAAATCGCCCCCAGGTACTGTAATATTTGCGCTGAGGTTTTATATATCTCGCCCCCAAGTGATTGAGGTGATATATAACTCGCCCCCAGTATGAAGTTGTGTCATGCTGCTCAAAGATCGCGCAAGGGTGTACCTGCTTGTTGCATTTCGCTCGCGCATGGAATGATTATTTGAGTTTTTCTACTATCTTGAATCCGTGCAGAGGGCCATTCCTACTAATCAAGATGCGCGCAGAGTTGAGATGTGTACATTTTCACATGCCTGGGAGGAGAAAATATTTGCCACATTTGTTGATGTCCCAAATGATGGGGGTACGTTTGGAATAGGATAAAAATGCTCGAACTGTGCATTTACCCTATCTGCTAGGTATTGGAGATGTTGTTGATAGCATGCTCAAACTGTACTGCTTTTCTATTTGGGACTGACTGCGGATTCGAACCATCCGCAGTAGCTTAAAATTAAACAACGAACAATTTTGATAGAGTGTGGAGTAGCAAAATAATGTTGAATTAAATTTCTGAATAACATAATAAGTACCTACTTCCCGACAACAATTGCCTCGTTAAAACCTTTGCGTGGAAAACTCAGTGGGATAAAACCATCATAAAGGAAAAAGAGTACAGCACAGCAGGATTTGAACGAAACTACTCCTATGCTAATTTAGCTAATGATAATTTTTTTTCAAGTGAAACGAATTCCACGGCTCCCATGGTTTTGAATCCTGAGTTCCGTCGAGGTTCTTTAGGTAGTATGAGCCACGAGATGGAGGCCTGTCTACTATGTATGGACCCTCCCAATTTGCTCCGAGCTTTCCACAGTTTGGTTCCATCGTAGCTGCTCGAGTTTTCTTCAAGACATATTCCCCTAGTTTGAATGATCTTTCTCTGACTTTACGATCATATCTAAACTTGATTTCCTGCTGGTATCGAACCAATTGCTGCAAGGATGTTTTGTTCTTCCAACAACTCTTTATCCAAATCCATTATGCTGTCATTGTTTCCATATTTGACAGCACGGGTCTTGGTAGTCTTCAGATGTACCTCAGTGGGTATGACTGCTTCTGTCCCATAAGCCAATGTGAATGGGGAAAATCTAGTAGATATTTTTACGGTCGTTCGGTAAGACCATAAGACTTCTGGGAACTCTTCTGTCCATTTTTCCTTCGCCTTCTCCAGCCTTTTCTTGAGATTGTCTATAATAACACGATTGGTTGCTTCTGCCTTCCCGTTGCTCTAAGCATAATAAGGAGCGGAGAAGTTGTGGTAAATGTTCAAATTCTAGCAGAATTCTTTGATCATTCCAGATTCGAACTGCTTTCCATTGTATGACACTAACTCGTGTGGGGTTCCGAATATGCAGACGATATTCTCCCAAATGAACCTTTTTACATCATGTATGGTAACATGTACCAGTGCCACTGCCTCGACCCATTTGGTAAAATAATCATTAGCATCCAAAACAAATTTTACTCCTCCAGGAGATTTTGGGAATGGCCCGACGATGCCTAGTCCCCAATTAGCGAATGGCCAGGGACTTAAAACTAGATGCAATTCACTGGCGGGCCTTTTAGGAATTGGAGCGTGCTTTTGGCATGGCACATACTTTTGCGCGTACTCTTTAGCATATTTCTGCATGTATGGCCAGAAGTACCCCTGGGTAAGTACCATGTGCATGAGACTGCGCCCTCCAGAATGGTTGCCACATATTCCTTCATGCGCCTCCGCCAATATTTGTTATCCTTCTTCTGCTGATATGCACCGCAGAAATGGCTCCAAAGCTACAAGTTTTCGGTATAACTGTCCCTCGATCATTGAATATCTCCATGCATTCTTTTTCACCTTTGAAGCGAGATGCTCATCTTCTGGGAGTTCATTGGTTGTCAAATACCGAATATAAGGTTGACGCCAGTCAGAGTCGTTTTCAGCAGGATTGCCTGAATCGTCTCCCTATGGGCTATCTACATCCATATTGTTGTCAATGTTGCCGATATCTTCATGTACTGATGTAGTTACCTTCTCGCCCCCACTAGAGTGTTCGAGAGCCAGAACAAAGTGGCTGTCGGAGATGCTAGGTAACTCTTGGAAATCCACTACCACAAAATGAGTGGTGTCGGTGTCGACTACGAATGACATATATGATAGAGCATCTGTGTGCTTGTTTTCCAACCGTGGTCGCTGCCCAATAGAGAATTGGTCGAACTCATCTACCAGTTTTCTCATGCAATCCAAGTATAATGCCATTCTCTCATATTTGGCTTTGTAGGTGCCCAGAAACTGATTGACTACTAGCATAGAATCAGTGACTAGATTCACGTTCTTCGCATCTAACTATTTGACAGCCACTAAACCGATAATTTCTGCTTCATATTAAACTTCATTTTTTGATGCGTGAAATCCCAATCTAGTTGCTTTCTCGATCTTTGAACCTTTAGGAGTAAGGATGACACAACCAACACCAGCTTAACCAACATTTGATGACCCATCAGTAAACACAGTCCATAGTAGCTTAGGTGTATCGACTTCCATAGTGGACTCTCCCCCAGTCTAATTGGTGGTTAACTCTCCGGGTTTGTTCAACAGATCTTCTTCTTCGGTAGCTATTTCTATGTCGTCCACAGGGAAATATGCTAACATTATAGCCAGTGCATGTCCCTTCTCTGCAGTTTTGGCTTCGTACTTGATTTCATACGCCCCCAGAAAATTTGACCATATTGCCAGTCGGCTGGAATCATCAGCACGCTCCAGGATTCTCTTTAGCGGATATTCAAAGTAGACTACAATCTGTCTTCCCTGGAAATACGGCTTGAGGCGACGTGATGCATGTAACAATGCAATTGCTTTTTTTCAATATTTTTATACCGTGTTTCCACCCCTTTCAGAGATTTACTAACGAAGTAAACAGGTTTTCATGTTCCTCAATAACAAATAGTACTGCACTTACATCGTTCTCCTTTGCAGCCAGATAAACTCCAACAGGTTGCCCAGTTTTTGGACTCACCAATAATTGGGGAGTAGATAAATACAGTTTGACTTCGTTGAAATCTCTTTCTTATTCTTACGTCCATCCAAAGCTTACTGCTTTCTTCAAAACGTCAAAGAATGGCTTGAACCGATCTGATGAGCGTGAAATAAAACGACTTAAAGCTGCTAATCGCCCTGCTAGCTTCTGGACCTCCTTCTTCGTTCTTGGGGATGACATATCTCTGATGACTCTGATTTGCTCCGGATTCGCCTCGATTCCTCTGTGCGTCATCAAGTATCCAAGGAACTTTCCCGAGGACATACCGAATGAACATTTAGATGGATTGAGCTTCATATGGCATCGCCTCAAGATATCAAACGTATTTTGTAGATAGAGAAAATGAGACTCCTTTTGCTTTGATTTTACTACCATATCATCGATATATACCTCCATCGTCTTCCCAATCAGATCTTTGAACATATCATCTACCAAATGTTGGTAAGTCTCTCATGCGTTCTTTATCCCGAACGGCATCACAATATAGCAGTAAACTCCTCTATCAGTCACAAAGGAAGTATGCTCTTGATCTTCTTCGAAAAAAGGTATCGATCCCGAAAAACCATCCATGAATGATAGTCTCATGTACCCTGAGGTCGCATCCACCAAATCTCTTATCCACGGAAGTGGGTACGGATCGGTTGGACAATCTTTATTTTAATCAGTAAAATCGATATAGACACGAATTTTTCCATTCTTATTTGGAACGGGCACGACATTAGACAACCAACGAGGATACTTTACCTGTCGAATAAAGCCTGTTTCCAACAGCTTCTCGACTTCTGCAGCAACTCCATTTTTTTTTCTTTGTGCCATATTCCTAACTTTCTGACGAACTGGATAGAACTTCTCATCGATATTTATCCTATGACAGGCTACGCTTGGATCTAACCCAGGAATTTCAGCAAAACTCCATGCGAAAATGTCAACATTTTCCCTTAACATTGTGATCAAGCCATTACATTCGTGCGCGGGAAGATCTGCCCCTACGAAAGTGGTTTTGTGTTTCTCATCCCCAATCTGAAACTCGATCAGTTTCTCGACTGTTGGGGGTTCAGCTGCATCCTCTCCCATATATGATTTTGAAGTGAGAGGATTCTGTAATTGCTATTTTTGTTCAGCTCGCAGGATATGGTTCTCACTGACTTCTGATTTTCGGTATTCATCCATAGCATTCTCGTGACACTTGTGGGCGGCCATCTGGTCGCTTCTAACCTTTACGACCCCTTCAGGAGTAATAAACTTCAGGCATTGATGATACAAGAATGTGACTGCACCGATCGCATACAGCCAGTCTCGTCCCACGATCGCATTATAGGTAGCTCGACAATCCAGCAACAAGAAATTGCCCAGAACAGACTTGGAAGCTACTATTATAGGCATCTTTACTTTCCCAATTTCTTTTGTAACTTCGCCACTGAAGCCAATAATCGGATTTTCATCCTCTTCGATCAATTCGTGTGAGAGATTCATGGAGGAATAGGCTCCTGAAAATATCACGCTCACTGAGCTTCCCGTATCTACTAGAATACGATGTACACGGAACATCCCAATCCAAGCTGTTATAACGATAGCATCGTCGTGGGGGGTGTATACCCCTCTCATGTCTGCTTCAAAGAACTCGATCTTTGTGCAAACAAGCTCCAAAATTTCTGCTATATTTCCACTGACAAAATCGATGTGATTTGTCAAGTACCATTCCTTTAACTGCCTGAGCTTTCTTCTGGTCTCATCTTCTGATGCCCATATGGTCATTGAATGGATCCTAGCGTGACTGACATTAATCATATATGATGTGCCAAATTGCCCCGAAAATTTCCCTAAATCCTTTTTCACGTACTATTATAGCTTTCCAACGTCTATCATTCGCTGGACTTCGATCTATAAAGAGCGAAAATTATCAGTCTTGTGACCATGATCTTTATGATAGTTGCAGTATTTGATTTTATCATATTTATCACGTGTCTCCACTGGCAAAGGCCATGGGGGACTCAAATCCTTGCGTATTTTTTCATACAACTCTGCAAGCTGCATGTTCAATGGTGTCATCTACATGTCATGATATTTCTGATATCCAATTTCCATTCGTTCCCCATTGGATTTCTCTCGAACTTCACCTCGATCATTGTGTTGTCCACTCGAACGGTTCTTTGATTTGTCTTTCTTCCCATCATTTTTATGGTTGGATGATCTGTTAACTTCTCTTGTCTCTCAATCTTTTGAATCATCCTCAACTCGAGCGTATTCTTCTTCTCGATCATACAGTTCTTCCAAAGTCTTTGGTGGCCTCTTGACCAAGGAACCGTATACACCTCTTTGATCATATTGGTATGCCTATTTGTAAGCCTCGATGGCGACTTGATCATTGGATCCATCGACATCGTCTAACTCTTGATTGAAGCGTCGAGTGAATTGTCTGATGCTTTCCTCTTTCCGAATATCCAGTAAAAACAATGAGTGAAATCCCTTCCGATCACGTCTGTTGTGTTTGCAGTTAGAGATAAAAAAATTCCACCAGCTTGTAATAAGTACCGATCGACCGTGCCCGGAGCTGATTGAACCACGTAATTGCTCCGCCAGTCAGTGACTGCTGAAACATCTTGTACATCAATTCATTGCTGTGCTTCCACAAAGTCATGGCAGTTTCATAGTGTAAAACATGTTGATCTGGATCATTTGTTTTCTCATCGAATTCTGGCAGTTTGGGAACTTGAAAATTCATTGGCGTTCGGAATTCCCTAATATTCAGTTTAAACAGGGATCTAGTGGCTTAATGCATCATGTCCATCTTTTCCTCTCTGGGGCGCTTTTTTGACATCATTTTCTCGATCATCTTGCAAAGACGAGCATCTTTTATTGCGTTCACGTCGCCATCAGAAGAACTGTCTTCCTTCTCATAATCCCGTTCATCTGGAACTTCAACTCTTGATCCTACTCTTCTTCTTTCATGATCTGTAGATTTTCTTCTGATTCGGGTTCGCTTCGAACCAGCGTAGTATTCATGCGACAGCTCTCTCTCGTCATACCAATCTCGTTCCAAGTTTTCGTCATCCCTGGGGCGTTTTGAGCGGGCGGTGGTTCTGGACGTACTCTGCTGAGTTGTAGCTGGATGCACACGGGCATCTTCTCGCTGGTCACGTACACGCCTCCGTCTAGGTAGATCTCCAATGACCACCTGGTGGTTTCTTGATGGATTTTTCTGTGATTCATCCAGATCGATCACTTCTCTGGGTTGGTCAGCGGCATGCTGGTTAACCCAGTTTCCGAGGCGTTCCCATATAGATCGACTTTTTCTGTTACGATCAAAATTTGTCAATCGATCTTGACGGTTCAGATCAACAGTCCTTGATCGAGACTGGTTCACAAGTTCTAGTCTCAGGAGAGCGTTTTATTTTTGGGTACATTATTTATATGTCCCTACTTTTAGAACCCAACAAATATATCCTTCCCCAAAATAAATATATCCCCACCAATTTTAGGAATTAAAATACGGAATTATTAGATTAATGAAATACCCTCCCTATATATTTCACTTAATACTAGATCGGATACAATGACTCCTCATTTTCAGTTACGGTTTCTCTCACCAACTCACTCTTCTCTGCCTCGTTTCAATCGATCCCACTATCTGAAACTGAAAACGAGAAAAAAATTGAAATATTCATGGAATAAATCCACTAGCCGTTACTCATTATCAAATATTAATACACCAGCCGTTACTCAAAATCAACCAGTTGAATGCATACGGTAGTCTCTGATGAAGAACAAAAAGTTAACCTAGTTTCTTTCGTTTCATCAAGTTCAAGAAAGAATACATTTCATCAACAACAGAAAACATACTGAAAGTTAACCTAGTTTCTTCATTTCATCAACAACAGAAAGCATACATTTCATCATCAACATAAAGCATCGAACAAAAAGCTAATCAAGTTTTATTTGATTTTACTGAAGATTTCAATTTGAACAGGTAAGAACACTTTTAATTTTGGTCTTGTTTTGATTTTTGGTTGGAGTTCTTGAGATTTTTGTTAGATTTAGTCAGTTCTGATATTCTGTGTTAGAAGCAAATATGCTAGTTATGTTGAAGGATTTGGTGATTTTGAATCAGACATACTCCCTCATTCTGTGTTAGAAGCAAATATGCTATTTAACCGAATGATATTTTAGTCAGATCTGATTTTGAAGCAAATATTAGGGGATTTTGAATTTAATAAAACAAACAGGTTTTGGTGATTTTGAATGTTTTGCTTCTAATGAAACAAACATGATATTTTAGTCATATTTGCTTCAAATTGTTGTTCAATTTATTAAACTAAAAATTTGATTCTAGAGATTTTGTTCAATTTAGGGGATGAAAAGCAGTAGTTGATCCAAATAAAAATTGGATAAACAGTAGCAGTTGATCCAATTTAGGGGATAAACAATATCAGTTGATCCAAAATAAAAATTAGATAAACAATAGAATTTTATCCATTGTACGCATATATTTGTTGTACTGTTGATGGGTGAATATGTGTTTCTAAAGAATTTTTGTATGAAAAGCAATGGTTGATACAAATAAAATGGATCAACATTAGAAGTTTATCCAATTTAGGGGATAAACAACAGAAATTGATCCAAATAAAAATAGGATAAACAATAGAAGTTTATCTATTTCAGTGGATCAACAACAATTGTTGATCCATATAAATGAAATATTTGCTAGTTATGTTGCTTTATACTATGATAAAATGAATGCTAACTATAATAAGTGTTGAACTCAGGTTGAGAAGACATAATGCATAGAAGATCACCAAGGATAAAGAAGAAACAAGATGAAAAGGGGTCGCAAGAGATTGAGAAAGCTACATAACCAAAACAAAATGCGAAGAACAATAAGATAATTGGAGAAGAGGCAACAAGAAAGAGGAAGAACAAGAGTGCAAATGAAGAAACACAAAGAAAGGTGAAACACAAGAAGATAGTTCAGGAAGAACCAGAAAAGTCGGAATCAGAATCTGAAGAAAACTGACAAGGAGAATCAGATGATGATGATGAAGAGGAAAAAGAATCTGAAAAGGGAAAACCAATGAAAGTCATCAAAGGAAATGCAAAGAACAAGAAAGAGACACCAAGAAAGAGGAAGAACATGAGTACAAGTCAATAAGCACATCAAAAGTTAAAGTTGAAACTCAGGAAGATAGCTGAGGAAAAATCTGATTCAGAATCCGAACAAGAAGCACAAGGAGAATTAGATGAAGATGACAAAGAGTCGGAAGAAGAGGAAAAACAAGAAAAAAAAAAGCAAACCGAAGAAAGTCGTCAAAGGTAAAAAACATACATTGTGATATTTGTGATGGTATTCTTACAACGTTACTTAAAACAAAATGAAAACGACTGAGTTTCATGTATGCAGGCAGGTCAAAGGCGAAAGAAATCAAACTCAAAGAAGAACAACAACGAAAGATGAAACAAAAGAAGAAAGTTGAGGAAGAACAAGAACAAGAACAATCAGAATCTGAATCCAATGAAGAAGTGAAAGAAGAATCAGATGAAGATGATCGAAAATTGGAAGAAGAGAAAAAAATTTGTAATATATCAAAAAGAAGCAGAAAAGGACAAACCAATGAAAGTCGTCAAAGGTAAAAACTTATATTGTAATATTTGTACTGGTATATCTAACTATATTGTTTGAAATATTGAAAACAAAATGAAAATGATTGAGCTTGACATATGCAGTCAGGTCAAGGGCGAAAGCAAAATCACAACAAAAGGAGAAAAGCAAGAAGGTAGTTGAGGAAGAAACAGAAGAATCGGAATCAGAGTCCGATGAAGAGGAGCAAGAAGAATCATATGAAAATGAATCTGAAAAAGAAGAAGTAGCAAAAGAGGGCAACCCAAAGCTAGAGCTAAAAGGTAAAAATATTGACTCTTTAATAAAAATAATTATGTGTAAGAAATCACAGTTTTGGATCAACAAATCACAGTTGATCCCACAAAATATTTGTAAGTAATCATAGTTTTGGATCAACAATCACAGTTGATCCAATAAGTATGTGTGCCACAGTTGATCCAACAAATATGTATAAACAACCACAGTTGATCCAATATAACATTATGTGTAAATATATGTGTAAAATGTCACATTTTATCCAATAAGAGGTAGTTAAAGCATGAACTGTGATTACACATATTTATACGTCGCACCTCACTCGGGGGCTACGCCCCCTCGTGAAAATATATTATGGGTAGAATGCAAGAAAACAAAAGATTATTGTCAAAAATGAAAAGGAAAATGATTCGAGTTTCATGTATGCAGGCAAGTCGAGAGAAAAGTAACAGAGATTCAAGGGAGGTCTACAACCATTGGATGAAATGGGTAATTTTCTATGCAAAAAGTTTGAAGTGGAAGATGCAAATAACAAGAAGAAACCAAAACTTGCAAAAGCACTGAAGGAATCTCCATATTGAGAATTATTCAGCCCATTTTATGTAGCAGACATGAGTATGAGTGGTAAGTGGATGAAAAAGATTAATCTTGCAATGCAGCTGTTGATGAGTGCATTTGATAAAAAAACCAGAAAGTTCAAATTTGGAGAAAACGAAGAGTGCTCTCTGGAAGCAAGAGATTTCGCTGTGATATTCAAAATGAGAAGACTGATAGAGAGTGAAAAACTGAAGAAGCAACTGCAACCGAAGAAAGGACTTGACTACAGCGAATTCTTAAACAACAAGTTCAGACCAGAAAAACCAAGAGATTCTCCAGAACCAATATTGAAGGCTGAGGTTGTAAGAAAACTGAAAGATGCAGCAGAAGATGAGTCTGATCCGGAGCATTTTGTAAGACTTTTCGGTATGTGGTTATGCACGGTTTTCTTATTCCCAAATGCTGGTATGACAGCCTTCGCAAAGAAATGGTTGCCTCATATCTTACTGATGGATAAAGTATCATGGCTGGATCATGTTGTGGAATATTTGATTTCGAACTTGGAAAACAAGAAGAATACACAATTAGCTATCGGTGGATGCACAACTCTCCTAGTGGTAAGAAAAAATACTAATTTTGTAAAAGTAAAATGTTTATTTTTGTAGAGAGTGAAATGCATACTATTGGATAAAACTAACATTGTTGTTTATATTATGCAGTGTTGGTTCTGTGAACATACCGATAAGTACATAACCAAAAGGGAGGGATTCGAAAATTCAACTGCAAGATTCCTATGATGGAACCGGCATGCATTGTGCAAGCATCTTCAAAGTGACTTTATCAACAAAATGAAAAATAAGGCAATTGATATGACTTGGTTCGACAAGATGGTAATTTTTTTTACTGTATTTATCTTTACTATTACAAATGTACAATTGTTTTTAGTGAATGGGGTCAACAGCCAATGTTGATCCAGTTTTAGTGTCAGTTATTTGTGGATCAACATTGGAAGTTGATCCATGTGAATGGGATCAACAACCAATGTTGATCCTAATGTCTACACTATTTTGAGATCCTCAAATTCTAAGTTTTTTGTGGATCAACAGTGGAAGTTGATCCATGTGAATGGGATAAATAACCAATGTTGATCCAGTTTTAGTGTCAACACTATTTTGACCTCCTCCAATTCTAAGTTTTTTGTGGATCAACAGTGGAAGTTGATCCATGTGAATTAGATCAGCAGCCATTGTTGATCCAGTTTTACTATCAGTTCTTTATGGATAAACAATGGAAATTGATCCATGTGAATGGGATCAACAACCAATGTTGATCCAGTTTTACTGTCTACACTATTTTGATTTGTGTTGATCATGCTTTCGCAGTTTCATCAAGACTTTGTTGATCCAGTGTCTGCTAAGGAGAACTATTTAATTGACCTATCGGCACCTGCAAGAGAACTGGAACAAGAGAGGGCAAGGATAAAGGAGCTAGAGGAAGAAAACATCTTTCTTTATTGTGAAAAGCATGAGATTCATTACATGGACAATTCCGAAATTAGAAAGTTTGTCCAGAGCACATTATTCTTGAGAGAGTTGTATGAGAGGAACAAGGACAAAATAGAGTTGCAAGCTGGAGAACATGAGCGACTTGCTGATATTGACAAGAACATAGAGAAATGACAGGGAGAGGAAAGAATGTTTCAGGAATCACTGAATAGGAATAAACCAGCGTATACAGGGAAGGAATTTGAAGGTTTGGAAATTTAATATTTGTTCACACAGACGCAACAACGAGGAGAATCATTTGGGCAAGGAAATCAGCATGAAATGAACTCTGCGGCGAATGAACAACCAACAGATGGGAATGAAACGAGAGTAAATTTGGAAGTCGAAGATTCAGTGGATTTGAACAATGAAGACACTCAAGAAATGAACGCTTCCTTGGGAACTAAAGATACAACTCAAAGTACTTTGGTAACTCAAGATACCTTGGACACTCAAGAGAAGAGTTGGCGGAAGGGTTTTGAAACTGTAATGAAGTTGCCGGAGGAAGAACCGAAAAGTGCCAAATCTTTGGAGAATTGGAAGGAAGGCTTTCATGCAGGAAGAGAACTGAGGCAAGCTGATGATGTGGATCTCAATACTTTTGTTGAAAACAATGAAGAGATCAATTCACTGGTTGAAAACATTGCAATATCTGATGGAATAGTAGAAGAGAAAGCTGACATACCAATGGAAGAGAAGAGTCCGTCTGTTGAGAAGAAGATTGATGACATACAAATAGAAATGATTGTGCTTGACACTTCTACACTTTCAACAATAAAACAAGATGAATCTGGGAATGTGCATACAGGTACCACACCAGGTTTCGGTGCAATAATGGATGAGGTACTTAGCATAATACAAAAAACAAGAGAAACGGGAGAGGATTGTTCTGAAAATAACGCATAATCTAAAATACTCCGAGGGTTGAACCATATTTATAATGTGGATATAGTTGAAGAGAAAACTGAAGAGGAAACATAATCAGAGGATCAATCAGAACAAGAAAAAGCATCAGAAGCAGAATAACAGAAAGTCAGTTCTCTTGTAAGATGGGTGAAGAAAGGAGAAAGGCCAAAGATAAAGACGTATAAACTTCGAAGTCAAACACCTATTAAGAGAAAAACAAGGGCACAAAGGAAAGGTGGAATAGGAAAAAAAAAGAAGGTGGAGAAGCAAAGGGAAGTAATTGACCTCGACAAGGTTGTCATTGACGTCACACCACCCAAACCGAAAAAACTGACAAGGACACAAAGAATGAAAATGTGGAAAAAATGCAGTGACGGTGAAAAAAAATCATCCAGCCGTTCTTTGAGAATGCAAATGAATGGTATGTAATACACCTCAGATCAAATAGTTTTTTTCTTTTGGTTTATATGATAGTTCTTTTTAATTACATTTTCATTTGTATTTTTTTTTTTTGTTGAAAATGCAGCGACAAAGCTTTTAGTTTTTATTTCTGAAATACTGATGTGGAAGTAATCATCAATGGAAAGCATATACAACATCTAATGAATAATCAAAAAATTCACGGTGAGATTATTGATTAATACACCACCATGATGAAAACAAAGATGAAATCACTGCATAAACCTCAATACAGGAACCACATTATTCTCTCAACAAATGATTATGTAAGTTGCAGAAATTCTTGGTTTCTTTGTGGATCAACAATGTGAGTTTATCCAAGTGAATGGGGTAAACAGCCACTGTTGATCCAAGTGAAATTTACTTGTTATGATATATACTTCTTTAGTTAAGCAAGTCAACTTAGATTATGTAAGTAGCAGATAATCTTGGTTTCTTTGTGGATCAACAATGGGAGTTTATCCAAGTGAATGGGGTAAACAGCCACTGTTGATCCAAGTGAAATTTACTTGTTATGATATATAGCAAACTAATATATTTGAAAAATATATTGATACATCCAATATTGTCAATCGCATTAGCGTCGCAAACAATAGAGAATGTAGAGAGATGTGGTATCCCAGAAAAGCTAAGGAAAAGTTACACTGGTAATATTGAAGACACAAACATCATTATACCAATGTGCTTGACTGATCATCAAGGTGTTGGATGCCATTGGGTGGTGCTGGCGTTGGTAAAAGGGAAATGGATAGTGCACAACTATGCAAGGCGCAATAAGGCTTATAATTGTCAATATTTTGTGATGATAGTACCACTGACTAAAGTGCTGAATAAAATGGGCCACAGAGATCCAGAGACAGGTGGTGAAATATAGACAAGCTTTTCACACTACACTGTACCAGCACAAGACGGATGCGATTGTGCACTGCACACTTGCATGTACTTGAAGAATTTGGTAAAGCGTGGAAACTGTGAAAATCTATCTGAAATCACTAACTTAGATGAGAAGTTGAATAAGAAGATAGTGAAGATTGCAGCAAGAATCTTGTCGGAATTGGGTGCATGGAAGAATCCTGATTCAGCTGCTGACACTGTTAAAGATATAATCCAACTTCCTAATTCTGCTAATGACTCTGTTAAAGACTTAGTTGAACCATTAGAGTGAGCTTGATGCCATAGTCTGTTAATTCTCTGTAAAAAAAATATAACTGTAATTTTAAAAGTATCTATCTTAGTAAGTAGAACTTATTGTAGGTATGATTATGAATGAATTATTATGAACCATTATGAATGAATTATTGTGGATGTATTTGTGGTCTGAATATGAATGAATGTTACAGGTATGTATAGTTTGAGGAGTTTTCTAGTAAATACAGATAGAACCTTGCAATTGTTTTGTTTGTTTTGTGTGTTAACAACCATTGTGGATCCATTTTAGTTGGATCAACAACCATTGTTGATCCAATTAAGTTGCTCTGAATATGAATGAATGTTACATGTATGTATATCTTGAGGAGTTTTCTAGTAAATACAGATAGAACCATGCAATTTTTTTGTTTGTTTTGTGTGTCAACAACCATTGTTGATCCATTTTGGTTGGATAAAAAATGGAAGTTGATCCAAAAAAAAAAGGATCAACAAATGCAGTTGATACCATTTATATAAGTATGCTTTCTGTAAAATCAATAAAGTTGTAACCTGAAAACTGACATATACTTGAGAAACATAAGAATAAAATTCATAACAACAAACTAAGAATGTATGTCATTTAAAAAAATAACAATTTCAAACCATAAAAGCATAAAAAAAGAAAAAGATGACATCCAACTAGTAAGAAACCTAAAACAAGTTGTTCAGAATATGAATAAAACCAACAAACTTCACAACAACATCCTCTTCAAGAACTTGATAATCCTAGAATGAGACTCCTTGCGAAACGTTGGTGCACGAGGAGCCAGAGGAGATCTACGACATGTTCGACGGTTTTGAAAGGTGAGCATCCCACATTGGCCACACTTCCTCTTCTTGCGCACCTTTTCACGACTACCCCTGTACCTAACACCTTTAGGCCTTCTAGCTTGTTCTCGACCACCATTGGGAGGCAAAACATACCCCTTTTTATTAATTCCAGGAGGCTTCTCAGAGTCTGCAATAAGATATATGGGTCGAGAGTACAACCTTCTACAGTAGTCAGAAGTATAGTAAGCGCTAATGTATTTGTATGGTTCATCATTTCCAATCTGCAACATGGCTTTCATTGCATGAGTGTAAGGAAAGCTATGTTTTTGCCACCATTTGCAGCTGCAGGTCCTAGAATCCAAGTCGACATTATGCTTTCCTGTTGGAGAAATGATCTCAAATACTTTCTCACTTGATCTCCGAAACTTGTATGAACGGCAGTCGTTTATCTTCTTGTTAAATCTTGCTTGCATACGAGGAGTAAGCCTTGTAGTAAACTTGTTAGACTCCAATAACCTCTTGTAATTCTGCTCCATTACCTTAGCACGAATAGCATCGAGAAGCTCAATTGTTGGAAGTGGCTTATCATGCTTAATAACATTGTTAAACCTCTCAACAATATTTGATGTTTTCTCACCCCACCTTTCTCCTAGAAATGCATGAGCAGCCCAATTCTCGAGTGGAATCTTCATCATCCAAGCAACCACTGAGTCCAACTTTAGATTACTCATACTCTTTGTAGCACCATAAATTTTTTTCCTTCGTTAATGCAGTGTAGCACTCTTCGAATAACTTTGATAAGTGCATATTGCACATATATTTTGTGTTAATTCCATGCTAGTATTTGTTGGTTTTCTTGCAAATTATTGTATATTACATTCGTTTTCTCTTATTTGTGTTTTATTAGGTGAATAATCTAAAAAAGAAGTGAATTGTATAATAAACGAAGCTAGCCATGAGTGTGGAAGGGCCAAAGACCAAATGTAACTCGTTCAAATACAAGATTTCCAGTTTTCATTACGCAGAGGAAGAGAAGGCAAAGCCAACAGCGAAAGAACAGAGTCATTTGGAGTCCGTATGAAGAAGTTATGGGCAAAATAGTCATTTTACAATATAAAATGCTAAGGGCACCCTCACTTTGGATAAGGAGCATCCTCAGTAGACACCTGCTAAGCGCACTCCCGGTTTGGTTAGGGGGACACTACCTTCTTCACGGTTTCAAACCAAAATTTTGGCGGGAATTTTTGTTCACCTGTGTAAATTTTCTGGGATGAATTTGGACGTGAATTTTGGAGACTCAATGGCCAGAGTTGATTGATATCACCCTGTTTCGATTAAACATGGATGGTAATGAGTTTTGTTTCGTCAAATAAGGGCTATATAACTCACGGGTGGAGATTGCTATTGGCGGAAATGGTGATGCTTGCTGCTGATGATCTTGACAGTGACCACATGTGACTAATCTTGATGGCGCTGGTTTTAAGGTAATGGCTCGATGGTTGTTGCAAGGTCAAGGACAAAATCGAGGATATCTTGGAGATTGAGTACGAGTTGGTTTTTACTGCCGGCGAAGAAGAATGTTTGGAGATTAAAGAAACTCGACCTTGGCGGTGACAAGTAGAGTTAGCTAGGTGTTGCTGTGATGTTGAGGCTCGAGATGGGTGTCGTTGCGATGACGAGTATGGACTTGGAAGCTTAAGCCGAGAAGTGAGTATGCTAAGGTTAATGACGTGTTGTTGGTAGTAGGTGAGAATGATTGTGGCAGCGTGTTGGTCATAAGCTCGTGAAACGCATGGGATGAGAACGTGCAATGCATGGGAGGTACATGTGCAATGCATGGCAGGAAAACGTGAAGCTTGACAGGTTAACGAGCAATGCATGGGAGGAGAGCGTGAGTCGCATGGGAAGAAAATAACAGCAACGCATGCGCACATGCCACTCCCCTCTATAAATAAGGTCGATTAAATCACCAAGAGAGGACATCCTCTTCCATTTTCTAACACAAACACATATTCTTCTTCTTCTCTAGTTCTTCATTTTTACTAGGGAAGAGAGTTTGGTTGAGTGACAATATTTGTCCAGTCTTTGTATTCATTTCAATCTCTACACCTCTCGTTCTTGTACTGGAAAGTGAGCAACGGGACGTTGGATATAAAACTCGCAGTCTCTGTAAGTCCATTGGAGTTGAATAAAAAAAGATGAATTCCATTAGTCCTTTTGCATTTATACTTTCAGTTATGAGTAGCTAAATTATTTTTCTAGGATTAGAGAGAAACCATATTATGTATGCTAGAATGTTTTAAAATAATTTCTATACTAAGATTTCTCCTGGCCCGTATTTTCTTGTGTAGTAATGATAATAATTAATCTTTACGTGTCCGAATGCTTGATCAATGATTTATATATCTATCATAGAGACCAGCATATAAGTGAAGAAAAATTATTAGTCATTTAAGAAATTTTATTAATTCGAACGATTTATTTTCCGAGACGTACGTTGTGACCTAAATCGTCTCGAGACTTTTTGGAGAAGCGTTAGAAAAATATTTAAAATTATAGCATGCATAATAACGGTGGAATCTCGAAATCCTAGATTTTCACCATATTTGAATACAAAAGCACCATACCAATCTTTTGGTCTATTTTTGCAATTCTTGTTAGTAGTTTATTTTTATTAATCTTCAACCGAATCTTTATAAAAGTCCGAGAATTGAATCCCTGTACTTACCACTTGTAAAACTACATCAAACTTGACTGCAGTTTGTATACTCCTGCCCTTTGGAACTGGAATATTTCCTTTCATATGGTACAAACAGTAGGAATGGAAAGCATTTGGGAAGACTTTAGGCACATGTTTCAAAAGGCCGATTCCACGATATGATATGATGGTTAGTGGACGATGTTCACGAATAATACCCTTCAAATTGGTTAAGAACCATTCCCAACTCTCACAATTTTCACAAGGAACGATTCCAAATGCAACTGGATAGATTTCTACAAAAACGAAAAAACAAAAATAAGTGACCAGTAACTAGTGTAAAACAAACAAAGTTGATCCATTTCAGTTGGATCAATAGTAGAAGTTGATGCATGCTGATGGATCAATAGTACAAGTTGATTCATTTTAATTGGATAAACAATGGAAGTTGATCCATTTCAAATGGTTCAACAGTAGAAGTTGATTCAAAAAAAAAATATAGTTTTTGGATCAACAATCAAAGTTGATCCAATAAAATCATAGTTTTGGATCAACAGTGACAGTTGATCCAATAAATCTGTGTAAACAGTGACAGTTGATCCAATAAATCTGTGTAACATATCACCAATAAGAGGTAGTTAAAGCATGAATTTCAATGCAAACCAAAAAGAAAGCAATCTAAACTACCCTAAGCTACATATAGTATTACGTCGCACCTCACTTGGGGGCGTAGCCCCCGAGTGAAAGTTAAATTCAATAAAAGCTACATTTATCAACAAAATTAATGCATAATGATGGATCAACGGTAAAAAGTTTAAACATACATGGATACAAAACGAAAAATAGTAAAAGGTTAAAAGTCGTACGTTGGTTACCAGTTTTGCCGCAAGCAACAATAAGACCACCTTTGAACTTCCCAGTGAGAAAGGTACAATCAATATATAGCATAGGACGGCAGTAATTATTGAAACCAGTTATGGAAGCTTCAAAAGCAACAAAAAACCTTTTGAACTGATGCGTCACACTATCATACTCAAAATTGACAACACTTCCAGGATTGTACTGTTCAATTGCATCTTTATACCAAACTAAGTATGAATAGGACTTGATGTCATCACCCCAAAGAAATGTCATGGTGAATTGTAAACCGTGATATGCCTGACTATATGTGAGGTCAACTCCATATTCCATTCGAAATAAATCTATAACATCAGCAGCAGTCTTCTTCTTCTTCGATGCTCGCAAATCATCTGCCAATATATTCTTCATAAATGATTTTCTCATCCTAACTTTTGATGGATCCGAAGAAGCTAAACTACATGAATGCTCTGCGATATATTTATTGCATTGAAATACACGATTTGAATTGGCGAGGAGAGAGGCGTGAAACCTCCAGCGATAATTTTCCGACTCTTTGAACTGGTACTCCACAATGTATCATACCAAGTCACTCTTAACTACTATGTATTTTCGACTAGTACACATTTCATACTTTGTAATACAGTCCTTAACTTCAGCAATACCACCTTCAAACAACTGCCCTACTCCAGTTAAGACGTTGACCCAAGCATCGGACTTCTTCGGGACCTTTTTGATCAAACACGCATCATCAGTGACATCTTACACAACAACTACCTCATCGCTTGAAATACAACTTGATGACGACGAAGACGCAGGAGCAGGAGCATAAGAAGATGATGAAGAAATAGAATCAACACAAGTCCTTAACTAGATTTCAAACTTCACCAACTCAATCCCTTGTGAGCTGCAGTAGTGGATGAAAAACCTCAAATCCAAATCGTGATTGATGACATTTGAAATCCCTTCTACAGTATAACCAAACAGAATGTGGTCTTTAGGAACATAAGGCCACTTTTGTTTCACCACACTTATCATCTCCTTGACAGAAGTTGTTGCTGAAACGGTATGCAAAACGGTCTGATTGCAAAATTTGAACTCTGCAACTACCATCCTTGGCCTGCAACAACCATAACATATAGCGGTGTTCAGAAATTTGGATCAACAGTCACACTTTATCCAATAAATATGTGTAAACAGTCACAGTTGATCCAAAGAATATATGTAAACAATCATAGTTTTGGATAAATAGTCACACTTGATCCAAATAAATATGTGTAAACAGTCACAATTGATCCAATAAATATGTGTAAAAAATCATAGTTTTGGATCAACAAATCAGAGTTGATCTAATAAATATGTGTAAACAGTCACAATTGATCCAACAAATCTGTGTAAACAATCATAGTTTTGGATCAACAGTGACAGTTGATCTAATAAATCTGCGTAAACAGTGACAGTTGATCCAATAAATCTGTGTAAAAAATCACATTTCATCCAATAAGAGGTAGTTAAAGCATGAATTTCAATGCAAAACCAAAGAGAAAGCAGTATAAAGTACCCAAAGCTACATATAATATTACGTCGCACCTCACTCGTAGGCTACGCCCCCTCGTGAAAGTTAAATACAATGTAGAATGTGAAAAAACCTAAAATAAAAACTACATTATCAACAAAATGAATGCATTATGATTACCTCCAATCTACCAAAATAAATAAAAACACAAAATACAAACATTTTGGATCAACAACAACAGTTGATCCAAAAATAAACTAAACATCAACTTATTTTTGTATCAATAGTCAAGGTTGATCCAAAAATAATATCAGCATCTCATCAAAAGCATAATCAGTCAACATTTCAGCATAAAATTTGGATCAACAACAACAGTTGACACAAACAAAATTATGCAACATTTCAACATAAACAGATGATGAGCAGATTTAAGAAAAAGAAAGTGTAAATAACACATCATAAATTAAAACGTACATGTTTAATAAATGAATAAGAATCTCGAAATCAAACTATATCAAGATCAATCAATCTAACGGAATAATCACGAAATCAATCTTCCAACATAAATCACGATCTCTGCATCAACAACCAAAATCCGGAATGATACATAAAAAACAATGAAAAAGAACATGCAATCATTAAAAACAACTATATGAATCTTCAAAATAACATCAACATTACCAATTTTTTTCAGAAAGACAGATCCAGTGATTTCTGTTGTTAATGGAAATTTCAGTTAAACGGAGCTAAAAATCCAGTGATTTCGGTTGATTGATTGATGAATCTTGTTGCACAGATAATGAAGAAGATGAAGGAGAAGATGAATTTCAATCTGTGAATCGTAAATTGAAACGAATTTTTTTTCTCACGAGCTGAATAGAGTTCTCGATCTGTTTCTTGGATGATGAATTTCAATATGTGAATAGTAGATTGAAATGAATTTTTTTTTATCACGAGCTGAACAGAAAATGAAGAAGAAGGAGAAGAAGAATAATTTCAGCCTCCGAATCGTAGAAACGAAAACGAAAACCTTCAAAAAAAAATTCAGCTCGTGAGATTCTGCTGGATCGGCTTCTCTCTCTTTCGGTTTTCAATTTCCGTTTATAACTGAAATTTAATTGTGTAATCCAAATATATAGTGGGGGTATATTTGGAAGTCCAAAAATTGTTATTGGGCCCCTGATGGGCTTGTATAAGGATAGGGATAGAATTATTATGTGATAAGGATATTTGTATAGTCCATCAAAAGTAGGGACAATAATTCAATTACCACTTTATTTTTCCACCTCATGCAGCTGCTGGCGCAACAGATCTTCCTCCGTACTAGGTGTTGTGGTTCGTCCATCTCGCATATCAACTCTGTCGTCATTCCTCCTTGACGGGCTGCCGAACACCAGTTCTCTGTTCACTCGAGCTCGCGAGCTTCCTCCATCAGGTATAGAGTGATCAATATCCATCTATTCGTTTTCGATTATCGGTCGTTTTTCTCTTCTCCGATTATTCAGATATGGGGATCCGCCACGAACTCGATCTCTTCTATTTCCAATAGGAACAACGGGTGCTGATTGAACCTCATTTGGTTCAATAACTGTGCGTTACGAATTGCTAGCAGAAATGATCCTTCGTGCAGTTAACTTTACTTTTGCCATAATATCGATCCAGGAAAAACACGATCTCTTTTCTCGAATCCCCTTGGAGCGGCGCCAATGTTTGTAAGGTAAAAGATTTTCACCTCCAAACACGAATTTGATGATGATGTTGGTATTGATCGAACTGCTGCCTTTCTCTCCACGTGAATAGTGTTATTGGGGGGGGGGGGGGTACCTGTAAAAAACCCTCTGATGCTTGATTTAGATAGAGTTTTTCACAGGAGTTTGTGTAGAGAAGATTGCGTACCTCTTAGGGTTGTGAACCTATATATGTTGTCAATTAGGGGTTAACCTTAATTCTGAGATAAGTATAACTGTGTTTACTTGCCTTGCAAGTCTCTTGGAATATTTCAGAATATTCCCTGTGTGACTTGGCTCAATAATCCTTCCAGAAACTTCCTCTAGGGTGTAAAGGGTTGGCCCAAACAAATGCGTAAAATGTCAAGCCCATGAAGAGTAGTTCACTTAAGCCCATGGTGGGGTGCATAAATCCGCAAGCCTAACAGCATGGGAATGAAAAATCCATCAAGCTATTGGCTCGACTCGGCTAATCAACTCAGTTGGTTGAGTTGGCTCAGTGGGGCACAAATATCCATTAGTGTATAGAAATGGGGCGCAAATATCCAGGGCTACGAGAATAAATTACTTCGTGATGCACTGGAATACTCTCACAGTTGCCGTACAAAATTCGGTCCAGCCACCGGACACAGAAGCAAAATCTCGTCGCCTAAAGTTGCGACCGGACACCGCCGCCGGGAAACGCTGTCGGTGCCGCTTCCTGAAACCGCCGCCGGTATTCTGCCGTTGTCGTACCAGCGAAGACACCATCGCCGACTACTGCTGCTGCTTCCGTACCGGAGAAGGTGATGATGACGTACCCCTGACGTATGCTAACGGCATTAGTGACGTTGAAGGAATATGCTTTTCCTAACAGAATATTCTAACGACGTTAATAGTAACGGAATCTTTCTGGAATATTTTGACATAATATTCCCTCGAAACGGAATATGTTGACGCCGTTATTTATGATGACGCCACCTGCTGATGTCGTGATGACGTCACCTGTTGATGCCGTGATGATGACGTCACCTGCTGCTGACGTGTCAGCCTCTGGTTGGCTTACATTGTTGACGTGGCAATGGTGGTGTGGCTCCTTCTTGCCTTGACTTGGATATTTTCACATGGGCCTCTATGTATAGTGCTTGCGAGGCCTTGTTACCTATGCTAGGCTAATAAGAGGAGCATATTAAGCCATGTAAGCCATTTTTTAGTGTGATATTAGGGTACAAACAGTTGTATTGTCTCGACTCATTCCATAGACAATCACTTTCGGAGAAAGGACTTATAGGTAGAAAAGTTTTAGATTGAGGTATATTTGGGTACCCTCGTCTTTTCATGTTGAGACATACAAGTATTACTCTGAAGACCTGAAGAATGTGAAGAAGTAACGAACTACAACGACGACATCATCCTTCCAATCGAGGTTAGTAATATTGACATGAACTGTTTCATTCCTAACATATCTTTCAAGTTGTGCTATATTGAAAACATAAATGCGAAGCTGTGTATACTGTACATATTGACTATAATACTCTAGTGATGTGACATGATCATAATAGTATGATCATAGTATTAAGGAATTAGACTATGAAGTATAACGCTTATCTTTTTAACTTTCGTAGATATGACATCGACATAATCTTGTATAAAGTGTTATGATTATGTGAACGGGTTATGGTGAAGATTTCATCCTAGGAAATAATGTTTTACATTTTTTTAAAGGAAATACATTCATGAACTTATTTCGTGAATCGAAAGGGAAATCAATAGGCTTATTGGTTTGGTTATTCATTACATATCTTTGGATGACCAATATGTGAGATGGTAGAACAGATCTTAACTCAGGTTATGTATCTTGGTATAATCAATCACAATGCCTAGACTTATGATTTGGTATTACCGGTCCTGGTAATTAGTGTAACTGATCATAAGTACTCACCATGAGATGGTATGATCGATCCTTGTAATTGGTGTGACCGATCCTAGTAATTGGTGCGACCGATCATAAGTGTTGTGTGACCTTGTAATTGATATAACCGATCCTAGTGACTGGTGTGACCGATCACAAGTAGATACCATGTGTATATGGAACCGATCCTTGTAACTGGTGTGACCGATCACAAGTAGGCATCATATTTAGGTATAACCGATCCGAAACTGTTAGAGCATTGCTCGTTTGAACCTACCAAGCATTGGTATGTCAAGTTTGGTTGTCATATTTTAGTAAGTCAAAATTCATCTAAGAGTCGCTTGATTATGAACTAGAGACAACTTCATTTAGGTTAGACTAGAAAGTATAGGATTGTTGAGACATACAAGTATTACTCGAAGACCTGAAGAACGTGAAGAAGTAATGATCTACAACGACGACATCATCTTTCCTCTCGAGGTTAGTAATATTGACTTGAACTGTTTCATTCCTAACATATATTTCAAGTTGTGCTATATTGAAAACATAATTGCGATGCTATGTATGGATATATTACTCTAGTAGTGAGACATGATCACATGATCATAGTATTAGGGAACTAGACTACAAAGTATAACACTTATATTTTGAACTTCATAGATATGACATCGACATCATATTATGAATGGGTAAATGTGAAGATTTCATCCTAGGAAACAATGTTTTACATTTGTTTAAAGGAAGTACATTCATGAACTTGTTTTATGAATTGAAAGGGAAATCGCTAGGCTTATTGGTATGGCTATCATTGCATATCTTTGGATTACCAATATGTGTGAGATGGTAGAACCGATCATAAATTTGTTATGTATCTTGGTACAACTAATCCCAATGCCTGACTTATGATTTGGTATGAGTAGTTTTGATTAATTAGTGTAACTGATCCTAAGTAATCGCCTGAAATGGTATGATCGATATTTGTAATTGGTGTGACCGATCATATAGAAGTTGTGTAATAGGTCCTAGTAATTGGTGTAACCGATCCTATTAATTGGAGTAACCGATCCTGGTAATGGTGTAACCGATCCTAGTGACTGGTGTGACCGATCACAAGCAATACCATGTGCATATGGTAACCGGTCCTGGTAATTTATGTAACCGATTATGGTAACTAATGTAACTGGTCCTGATAACTTGTGTGACCGATCAAAAGTACTTCCATATAATAGTATAACCGATCCCAGTGATTGGTAGAACCGATTGAATCCATGGATGTGATTTGATATTTGATCAATCACATAGTTGTCTTGGAATACAGATGAACCAATTCTAAACTTGTTTGGAAGTGTGGTATAATCGATTCCAAGATTGTAAATATGAAAGAGGATTTACAAAGAAGAGATGTCAACATTCTTTGAACACATACAATAACTCTTATCTTTTATTGTTCAAAGATATTCCTTAGTACTCAAGGAGATCATGTTCCGAAATAAATTAAGAATCTTTTAATTAAGGTTGTTAGTTTTATATGCTTTAATTACCAGCAATTAAATGCATATATCTAGAGAATAAAAATTAGTAATGTGCATTTACTAATTGGAGATTTTTTATTGAGAGATTTCGGGAAATATTGGACAAAGTATTTACTGGAATTATGAAAACCGAATGGGAATTTATTGCATATCTTGAGAATACTTTCGGTTTTGGAAATTCCTTGGTGTTCAAACATCCTTGGTCTATAAATACCTAAGTTTGCATTTCTAGCAAACTATCCTAAGAGCCAGGCAAACTTCATCTTTTTGTTGTTTCTGGTGGAGCCGTCTAATCGGAGAGAAAAGTACCCTAATTAGGTGAAATCTCTTACGACCGCTCGTTTAAAGACTTCTATGGGATCAAGAAGCTTTACGAGTATCTTTGGTGGGAAACTAGATAATTGCAGTGTTATTAGTTTTCGATTGATTTGATTAAATAACGGTTGTTGAAACTTTGATTGCACCTAGTTTGTTTATTCTTGAGAATCTTCTCTTTTGATATAAGATTCACTCAAACTAGATCAAAGTATCGGCGGGATGTTTAGAACTGTTTGTAGATCTAAAGACATCTTGTGATAATCCATTGTTAACAGACTCCGTTATGTGCGTGATTGATCACAAGAGATTCAAGTGGTGTTGTGCAGATTTAATTGAAGATCAAAGAATATTTGAAGACGAAGAAGATTTCATATTGGTTTCTCATATCTTTGTGTTACACAAACCTTGATCGGCTGGGATCCAACTAGAATCGAATTTATTCGATTGATTAGTTGCATGAGATCGACATCACTTTATAGTTTATTATTGGAATCTATATTGATTGATTGCGAATCTAAACTTGACAACTTTTGTGGTTATTGGATAGATTGATCTAACTAGGCAAAGGAGTTTATTAGCTTAAACGGAGGAGCCTTTGCATAAGAATTGAGATATCTTTATCTTAAAGAATCAATACTATTGGAATAAGATCCAAAGGAATTGTTCCAGTGCGTGCACTCATCGAAGTTTAAAGCACAGGGATACTGAGGAAACTAAGTGAATTAAGTTAGTTACTTGGTCTCAACTATACAAAGTTGGTTTAGATTTTGTATAGCGGATTAATTCTGAGAGTATTCAATTCTGGACTATGTCCCGGGATTTTTATGCATTTGCGGTTTCCTCGTTAACAAAATCTTGATGTGTCTTTTACTTTACCTTTCCGCAATTATAATTGTTATTATTATAATTTAAAGTAAATTACACAAACGTTAACTCTGCTTTACTTAGGTTTGGTTAAGTCCAAACCTATTATTAAGTAATCATACTTTGGTAGTCGTATTATCTCGATCTCGTATCTATAGACAATCACACAAAATGTGAATACCGATTTGTAGTATTGTCTTGACTCTGTCCATAGACAATCACTTTCGGTAAGAGGAATTATAGGTGGATAAATTAAAGATTGTGGTGTATTTGGGTACCCTCATCTTTTCAGAACCCATGTTTGTGACTTGACTGGACCGATAACAACTAACCATTGTGATTTTGATATGACCAATCACATATTAATCTTGGAATACAGGTAAACCAATTATAAACTTGTTTGGAAGTGTGGTATAACCGACTTGATATTTCTGTTAATAAAATGACAAATCTATTTACCCAAAATTAAAAGAGATTTTATTTCAAATAAGACTTGATCAATTGATTCATGTACATGCACAGAAACCTGAAGACAATTTTTTTTTCCGAATATTCAATACCATCAAATATTAACCACCCCAAAAATCCAGAAAACATGATAGGAACCACTATAACAATAATAGTTAACTATGGTGATTTGAACACTAATAACATAGCATACATATTCATAGTGATGGTAGCCCGCTGAATACTAGACTTGGAAGCATTGATAGAGTTGGTAACAACTTCAGTCCCCTTTGAAGTTTACTACAGTTCCATCTCGCTAGCCCATAATATGGATGCACGAAGAGCCTTGGCTTCAACATGAGAAGAATAATACCATAGTACCAATTCTAATAGTACGATTGTTTTGGCACCCCCAGAAGTTTCCTGCATTACCAAGAAGAATGATACCAATTCTAATAGTACAACTAGAGTCTATATAAGAAGCATCTAAATAAATGAGGGGGATTCTAATTAGAGGGCGAAGTTCTTGGAATAATATTAGGGTGAACCAGAGATTGATGTTCTTGGGTTAGTTCAAACTGAATAGACTATTGATGCTGAATAAACTATAAGGTACTAGTAGTGGTATTTGAGTTAAGATTATTAACCTTGACCTGAATGGAGCAAATGCATCATCACATAGTTTAGTCTTGTGAAGAATCAAACTACAAAACAGAAATCCATACATAAAATCAAATCAACGACTTTGGAACATGATTGATATCCAGTTCAGGTTTCAGAAGAGAGAGGTGAGGTTTGGATATCGTGGGAAAGATAAACGAGAGAGAGGGAAGGGAAAAAATGGTTTTTAACATGTTTTGATGGTGGATCTTACTTTGAAGTTTACACATACGGATTATGGAAATCTTTGAATGGTAGATATTTTAACTTAGGGTTGTCATACGGATTCAGATTTGTTGTAACCGATTCCAGAACTTTGGAGCATAGTGTATATTCTTGTGGGTAATTTCAAAAAAAAAAAATTCATATGAATACATGAATTCCTGCTAAGAATTTCATTTCCTAGAAAGAATTTCACCTAGAATGAGAAAGTGTTTGTTTGAATTCAAAGTTGCCTAGAGTCTTCAAAGTCTATAAATTAAGAGACTCATTCAACATGGTTTTTAATTCCTGGCACTTTTGTGTCCTAGTTGCTTGCTAGAGTCATCCTTTATGAATGTAGGTTTCTTCTGAAAAACATAATTAGGTTATGACTTAAAAACTTTTGTGAGAGATTCGTGAAACTAAGTCCGAATATCTTTTACCTGATAGTTCGTGTATCATGATCTTGTTCTTATCTATCTTCGAGGTTCTTGTAATCTTGGATCAGGAACGAGATAGATAGAAATCATAAAGTTCTCTTCATCTCAAACTTTGTGATTCCTCAAGATAGATATCTAAACTCTTATTTTATTTGTTTGGATTCTTATTGAGAGGTGGTTAGTAATCTAGGCTTCTTATCTAACTAAGTGTAAGTGTTCCCAATTTGTGAGGTTTGATGGACTTTGTCAATTGCAAATAGATTACCATAAATGTAGATCAAAATATCAAAAGGTAAATCAAATAGGTTGTTTGTTAGAAGCAGATTTGTACCAGAAGTCTTCACTTAGGTTGAAGAAAATCTTAGGCTGTAGACGACATCAACTAACAGAATCAATTGCGTAGAGCTTTACGAGGTTCGAGAGATTTAAAGAGAACGACTGCATCTGAATTGTTCAAGGATCTTTAATTTCAATTTACTTGCGATTGTATTAGGTTTTGTCCATACAGGTTGCCGAACAAAAAGATTGGTGGTGTACTTGGTACCATCTACTTTTCACTAAGTATCTTAAAAATTATATCCAAGTTTACTTGTTAAGGATACAGGTTGAGCAAGAGGTCTTTCCATACTTGGAGCTAGCTTTAGGTCCAAGTCTTTCCATACTTGAGACTCTTTTATTTAGAGTATCTTTGCTTAGAATTCATTCCATATAATGTATCTCTAGTCATTATAAATATGTATGTATTACTATCGATAATAATCAAGAACCAAGAATTATCCATATCTACATGGCATCAGAGCACATTTCATTCCGTCCGGTTTGTTTCTCACTCAACGAAAATATATTACTGATTTGAAAGCTCGGTGCAAAATGGATGGTGCCAAGCCTGTTTCTACACTGCTAGATACAAAAACTATCCTCTCTATTTCTAATAGTTCCCGAGTATCTGATCCAACTTTATATCGCAGCATTGTGGGTGCATTACAATATTTAACATTTACACGTAATGATATTTCTTTTGCTGTGAATAGAGTTTGTCAATTTATGCAAGATCCATGCAAACCATGCTAGCTTGCGGTTAAAATAATTCTTCGCTATCTAAAAGGTACCGTAGATTATGGTATTTCTTTGCGCACCACCACTAAATGGATCTTTGTGCATACTTTGATGCTGACTAGGCCGGATGTCCTGATTATCGACGATATACAAGTGGCTATTGCATATTTTTTGGGAACACACTTATTTCCTGGAGCTCTCGTAAGAAGAAAACGGTATCTAAATCTAGCACCAAGGCCGAATACCGTGCTATTGCCACTACTACTGCTGAATTAATTTGGATCCAGTCTCTACTTGGTGAGTTGGGAATCCAGACAAACACACTTATTCTTTGGTGCGACAATATTGGTGCCACTTACCTTACTGTGAATCCCGTTTTCCATGCTCGGACTAAACACATTGAGATTGATTATCACTTCGTTCGTGAACGTGTTGCACGCCGCCAACTCGATGTTCGATTTATCTCTACTCGTGATCAACTTGCTGACATATTAACTAAGAGTTTGGGCTCTCAACATCATAGTGATCTTCGTAACAAGTTGACCGTCCAAACGCTCAACTTGCGGGGGCGTGTTAAGGATACAGGTTGAGCAAGAGGTCTTTCCATACTTGGAGCTAGCTTTAGGTCAAAATCTTTCCGTACTTGAGACTCTTTTATTTAGAATATCTTTGCTTAGAAGTCATTCCATATAATATCTATAGTCATTATAAATATGTATGTATTACTATCGATAATAATCAAGATCCAAGAATTCTCCATATCTACATTACTCAAATTTACTAGATCATACTCAACTATACTATACACCAATTGCATCCAATTGAATTCAGTTTTACTCAATTTCACTAAGTCATATTCACTTTCACCGATGATCAACCAACTACTTCCAATTTTACTCAATTTCACTATATCATACTCATTTTCAAAAATTGAGTCCAATTTGTTTTTTACAATCTCACTAGATCATAATTACTTTATCAATTATTCACCTATATTATATTAAACCGAGTCTAATTTTACTCAATATCACTAGATCATACTCGCTTTCCCTAGTTATCCTAAAGTTACTTCCAAGTTTATTCAATTTCACTAGATCATGCTCAACTCTACTAGTTATCCACCAATTGAAACCAATTTATTTTATTCCATTTCACTGGATCATAATCACTTTCACCAATTATCCACCAATTAATATCACTAGATCAGAATAACTTTCAACAAGTATTCACCAATAGTGTCCAATTTTGTCCAATTTACTCAATATAACTAGTTCATAATCGTTTTCACTAATTATCCATAAATTCTATCCAAGTTTACTCAATTTTACTAGATCATACTCAACTCTACTTATTTTCCACTAATTGCATCCAACTTTACTCAATTACCCTAGATTGTACTCACTTTACTAATTTTCCACAAATTAAAATCAAGTTTACTCATTTTTACTAGAAATTTATACTTAACTCTACTACTCATATTTATTACCTCCAATACCGAAAGGAAATTAAATGTACGTTTAAATTTTAATTGAGATGAAAATATGCATTTTATGCAATCTTGATAGAAGATGAAGATATGCATATTAGTATACATTAATTTATTTATTTTTTAAAAATTACACAGATAGTTATACCATTATATTAGGCTATACTTTCCTATTTCGAATAGTTACACAGAGATTTTGGTTGGCAGCCTAGCAACAAGTTGAGCCCCAACTCCTATTTGAATAGCAACACCTAAACGATGGAAAATAAAACTACCTAATCCACTACTAGCGTCATTACTAACTAAGCAGTTCCTTAAGCGCTTGAAAAAAACCAAAGTATCCTCACCAAGTTCCCCTAAGGTAGAAAATGCCAGAACACCCAAACAATAACCATGTGCAGCACACTTGTCCAAGTATTTAGTGCGGTTACGTGAAACAGCACTAGAGATAGCTTTACCCGGAGCAAAAGAGCGGACACCACCACTAGTGAATGGAGAGACACCTGTAACATCCATACATACATCTTTCCCATTTTCCCAGTTGAGAACAAGGATATCAGCAGGCTTTAGATCTTGACCATCATCAAATTGAAGACCGAGGGATACTTCCTTCCGCGCGGGAATATTAGCCTTGTAGCAAATGTCAAAAGCAGTGTCTCGAACCACATTATGGCGGAATTTGTAGCCAATATCCTTGGCATAATGATGCTCATGATCTCCAAAAGAATCCATGGGATTGTTACAACTTGGGCACAGACTATTATTCTCAACAAACAAAGGAATACCCAAACGATAGCAAAGCACAGCTCTAAATTGTCTGGGTCCAAGACATTGGTTAAACCCACTAATTGGAACCGCCAAAAGGTAGTCCTGAGCATTCTTGACCCGGTTGCATTTCCATAAAACGGAATCTCTTTCAGACATATGAAATTGGTCTGGGATACACTTCTTAACTGCGTCAAAATAAACAACTGCCAACGAATTCATGGAAGGGGGGGCAGTATCATCGACACTGTAAGTAGATGGAAATCCACATACCTGGATGAAGTTATGAAGAGCCAACTGAAAAGACAATCCTTTGTCCGTTGGGAATAAGTCACCAAGGATCATTTTATGCACTGAAGTAGTCTGGCTTTGAGAAGCAAGATAGCAGTAAGCTCGAGTATCAGCCATAGTATAAATACCAAGTCCTCCATCCTTAATAGGTAGGGTAGATAATCTCTTCTGTAAAGGACCAAATCCAGCACCATCCCCAGTAATCAAAAGCCTCAAATACTGATAAAGCTGGTCATCAAAGAGGTCAATAGCCGGTTGTAGAGCAGCCGGATTAGTAGTTCGCAAAGCAAAATAAAGTCTAGACACACCGGTGCAATTGCGAAGTAAAAGCATCTCACTCTGCGGATCCCTGAGTTTTTTAATCGCGCCCATTAGTTGAACAGTTTTGTGAACCTTATTCAATACCAAGTCGCTGATGAAGCCCAAATCCAAACTCACAGGGCCTCCTAAAAGTTTAACGCCCTTGGAAGGTCTACAAATATCCGTAAGGAAAACATCTTCAATAGTGCTTCTAGGATCAGAAGAAGGCCAAAAGACTTCCGTCTTGTTAATGTTGAGATGTAAGCCCCTGAATGGTCCTTCAGATTGAAGTATCCGCAGAGCCTTAGCTACCTCTAAAGTATCTCCAATTATTGTGCCATCGTCAAGATACCATGCATGCAGATCAAGTTTACATTGAGAAGCAATGGTCTTCACTAAGGGGTGAAGTGTCAAAGCAAATAACAAGGGCCCGAGAGGATCCCCTTGTTGCACACCAAGAGAAGAAGACAAAATGAAAATAACATGAAAATAGTTGGGCCAATCCTTTAGTGCAAAAAAATATCATTCGCAACGTGATAATTTACGAGTGCGACTATGTGCACCCCTAGTTAACCGGGGTGCACATTCCTCCCCTCTTCATTCGCTTGATAAAAACATGGTTTTGTATTTTTCTGATTTACTCCAAATTTTAATTTAAAAATTCAAGGCACAAGTTCCTATGCCATACGTTTTCTTATTTGAAGAGAGAATTTGGTACATCACTCCCAGTTTCAACCATCACCCGATGATCATTAATCATACTGATTAATGATTATCAGTTTAACCCATATGAATCACCGTATCTCTTTTTCTAATAGTTCCCATTTCATATCTCTCTACTTGTAGCAAAGATACAATCAAGTATTTTCCTGTTGATTTTTATTTTCTGAAAGAAATCTAACAATTTCGATTAAAGTTTGTCCAATTTCTACAAAATAGCGGTAGTATCTACTTCAATACCAATTAATATCTTTCAGTAATCCTCTCATAATATGGCCCTCAAATAATGATTTTCAAAAATCTGTCTACGATTAAAGGCATTTACCCTTTGACGGGACGTATAATAATTCTGTAACAATTTTTGAGAAAGAAAAGAAAAATGATCAAACATCTCAACACCTAAATACTTAAGAGGTCCTCAATGGTCATTAATGGTATGAATGTTGTATTGTTGTGATTTATGTCTGCTTAATTACCATTGTCTATTACCAAATCTCAAGGTAAAGGGTTTTTCTTTCTCCTTATTTATTTCATGCAAGATCAAATACAAAATTTTCATTACTATGTTAATCCTTTTTGTTTGACGATTACATAATCAAACTTTTTGTTTGACGATCTACATAATCAAAAAGAGAGAAAGGTGAGAGCTCAGAGCAGTTAACGAAGGAAAGAGAATCCTAGAAATTCGTGAGAGATTACTTATCTGGAATTATATTCTTTACTAAAATATAAACATAAGAAATTCATAACGACATTTTAAAAAATCAACCAATTTCTATGTACGGAATGTGCACCTTGGTTAACTAGGGGTGCACTTAGTCGCACTATGATAATTTACTAGGTGCATGATATAACGATAGATAAATTCGATAAATATTTTAGTTTTTATACACACATCACTAGTCTTCATTAATGCACTTAGCGAGGTTATTCATTTAGCACATTTACCAAGTCGGGACCAAACAAAAATTACCCATTTATCAAGGTTATTCATTTATCTGTTACTCATGTTAGCCAAACCCAACTATACAAATATAAAAATTGAAACCGTATAGGATAAAAGTTTTGCATAAAAGGCAGCAACCTCGAAAGGTACATTTACACGTAATAAAAAAAGTTATTTGGCCAAAATAAATATTCAACAATATTGTAGGTTAAGGGTGTCGCGTGTTATTTGGCAAATGATATAGTAGGTTTATTTATAGTTCTTTTTTTGATTCCAAGAGCATAGCTTAATGGTATCACATCAACTCCAGTAAGGAGGAAGTCGGGGTTCAATCCTCGCCGCCATAAAGGTTTGTAATAGATTAATTATATAGTGGGTTTAGCGGTGTTGAGTCTGGCAGTGGGCCAGTCCAACTGGTTGGGTTCGGGTAGTTGATTGGATCCGGCTTTCACGCAAAAAAAAAAAAAAAAAAAAAGAGAAACTTTCTAGTATTTATCGGATCGAGGATAAAAATCCCTCCAAAAATTCCCCCGCCCACACCAAAATTTCACTACCTCAAAATTGGGTCTTAATAACAGAAACTTTTCTATCCAAAGATTCGTCTAATTGAGCTCGAAAATTCCCCCTCTATTTTCATGTCCCGCTCCCAAATTTGGTTCCATATCTCTCAAAACTTGAACGATTTTGCGTATAAAAGAGGCCTTCAACACAATGGTTTTCATCGTCTCCTAAAAGAAGATTTTTTGTTAGGGTAATTTCATTGAACCCTTAACTTGTTTCTGAATTTTTAGTATTAGAGTTTTTCATTTTTTCATACTACGATTTGTTGTTTTTAAAAAAAAAAAAGGGTCTTGGGTTTTAATTTTTCTCAATTGACTAATCTTCATAATACATAGTTTGTTGTCTATTGTTTGAGAAAGTTGTGTGAAAAAGTTAATGGTGGTATCTGTCTGGGATTAAGTTGTTGGTTTTTTTTTTATATCTTTTATTTCGAAGATTATGATTTCTTGATTCGTTGTCGTTAGTTTGATAAGGTTGCTACTGAGTTGGAAATCTTACTGATTTGATTTTCAGTTAAAACTAGACCACTTTTTATTTATTTTGACTGTATTCTATTGAGATTAAATGCATCTATTGAAATGTTGTATGTCCATGATTAAGTATGGTTTTCTGTCTTTTGGTTTGTAGAACTGGTGATACAATTTCTCCATTTTAGAACTCGTTCTTCTGCAGAGCATCAAATCTCTCATTTTTTCTTCAATGGTCCATAAGTATCTTTTCCTCATCTCTCTAGGTTGAATGCATACTTTTAAAAAAATCTCTGGGTTTTTCTTTTTTCACTTTAAAACTCTAGCTTTAACTTTGCTTCCTCTGCCTCTGATCAGGCAATGTTTTCTATTAGATGGAAAACCTATGTTTAAGATTCTTCCCCAAAAAAAATATCATCTTTACATTGCTATCATATTGTCTTCAAGGAAATGATCTTTTGGTGAAAATTCCAGGGAATTTGATGTGAGAATTGAGTGAATGTTGTGTTTCATGGTTAATTATGAAGATTTGAGTTGAGTTGATTTGATTCTTAATTCATCATTTCTTTGTATATGACCTATAATTGTTTGTTTTTCGTGTAGACGAGTGGCGGATGTTGTTACTTACTGTTGATTAAAAGAGTTGGTCTCAGTGTTTTGCAATCATGGGGGGTTAGCAAAAAGCATACATAATCTATCATATGGGTAAATAGTTAGAGCTGTGGTCCTCCTCCCAACCTACCAAGTACTTGTATAAATGCCTCTTGCACTCTAGGTACATCTACTTTCAATATCCTTTGTTCAAATGCTAGTTTGTCGTGCATTTGATACATGATTGTCATGTAACATGGGGTTTTTGTTGCAAGTCAATTTCGTTATTTGCAAAGCAAATCAAACACGTCTCAAACAAACATTCTCAGGCCTTTTCACTAGTATTCGCGACAGTCAGTAAAATATTTTTAATGTTACTTGCATAGATACCTCACTAATGATGAAATATCTTAGTTAAACGTAACTGGACATTCTCCAAGATGGTAATGGATAGAGTACTTTTTGGTTTCTTTAGATGCAATTTTAAGGAACCTTTTTAGTTTATTATATAAGTTTCAAAAAAAGTAATACTTGATTCTCCGTAATTTTAACTTCATGAGTTTGAATTTTACCACAGGTTCTTGATTCTGCAGATCTTGTGCGATGAGGAGTTTCCACTAAGGGCTTTGCTATTGCCAGTAACCTTGGCTCCTGCTTATTGGTGAAAATTCCATGTGGTTGTTCCATATGTTGCTGCTATGAAGAAGGTATTCATCCCCAAAGTCCTAGTTTGAGATACTTGTAGCATCATTATTGCATATTTGGTGCTTTAGTGAGTTAAAATTTACTTGAACCTTAAGGCAGGTACCTAACTCCAACTGTTTTGAAGCCCTTTTTTCCGACGTACCTAGCTATGTTTCTACAATTTGAGTGTTAGAAATATCAATATCGAAATAGGATAACAAACTTGCTAAATGTTGTGATCACTTGGGTGTCGATTCTAGCTCGATTTTCTTTTGGATAAATTAAGCTACCAGATCTTGAGACTCTAAAACCTTTCTCAGCGTTACTGAACATTGAGCTCGAGATGCTCCTGTTACTCAAGGACTGAAGTTTGTAAATTAGATTGATGGCTAGAGGAAGTAATAATGAACTTTGCTCTCAGATCAGGTGGATTGATTCCGAGGCTTCTGCGGGTTAAACCGATTTCTAAATTCTGTTTAAGTTCCCTTTTAAGTAGTTAACATTATAAGTCTTATTATTGATGAAGTTGTTCTTTTTAGGGGTTTCTATGGTACATGATTCTTGAGATGTTCGTTCATTTTATCTATTCGGTAGATCTAGCCTTTTCTATCTTTGATCAGATTTTAGTTTTTCTGGGTCTGTACTGCTGTTCTGTTTCAATATGAGAAGATTTAGAATCCGGGGTTTCAATCTTTATGTATGGTTTTATCTAGAAATTTATCAAATTTACATTGATGATTATCAGATTCACAGCTAGGGGTGGAAAGATGAAACTCAAGGCAATGCTTCCATCCCATATGTCTCGTCTGATGTATCAATTTGGGAGAATTCCAAACCTTGGCCATCCTTGTACTGGCTCAACTTCTTGCACGAGGAGAAGTTCAAAACTGGATAAACAGGTTGCATGGGATAAATGAAGATAGAAAGGATGTTCTGATTTTGAAGGTGATGTCATCGCTTTGTTCCCTCTGTTGATAACTCGGACACAAAAGGTCTGTGCTCTGCATAAAGCATTCTACCGGAAGAAACTTACAAATGTGACAAATTGGTTGACTATAGTTTTGATTTTGTCCATTATTATCTGCTTCCAAGGGTTCTGCATCGTCCTTCCAGTCAGGTCAAAGAATGCTTGTGGACAACTACACCTCTGACATGCACATCATTCTGCCATCTACTCTTGTATCCAACCTTTACTTCACCTCCCAGGTTAGATAGAACACTCCAGTGAAGTTGGATTCAAATACTTAATGCCTAACACTTTCGCTAATCTTACTGTTTTTTATGCATGTGATACAGTACAAAATTTTGTGCGCTGTTTCATCTTGTATTTATGTTATCAGCTTGTGCTTTGTTATGTAAGACTTGGATCAAAGTTTCTGGATTCCCTGCTAGAGATGTTCCCAAATAGCTTAGGGTATTCTTATATATTGCATTCTTTTACTTTACATTCTTTTTCCATAACGTATTCCGGCGATCAAGATCAATAGTTCTTCTTGTACTTAAATATATGGCCGTTGCTTTCCTTCCATGTATTGAAATTTTGACTAACCTGGTATCTTTTCATACAGGATATTTGGATCCTAGCAGCACCTTAGCGGTTTTTCCTTGGTTTTTTTTTTTTTGAGGAACTCCAGGAATCTGTTGTTACTAAAGTTGAATACCGTTTTTAAGTTTGATTATGAAAGACAGATTCTTCTTCTGAACACTATACTCATTACGGATTTGATAATGGTTTTGTTTCGATTATATGAATTTTGTTTTGTGATCTTATTATTTGAGGAGTGAAAAAATTCCTTTCAGCTGTTTAGGATGAGGTTGATTAGAATCATTCTGCAACAAAAAGCATTTTGCAAAATATTTGTTGTATGCTTTACTTTTAATCTTATTCTTATGTTTTGAGAATATTTGTGTGCAGTTTTCTTATTTACTTGGTTTGGGTTGTTTTTATTTTTGATGGAATGAGGGGCTTAAAAAAACCCCTAGAATTATTTATTAAAATACCTCGTACAAATTGAGGTTTGGATTGTTACATAGAAGAGATGGTAAAATGACATACTCTTCTATTACATCATTATACATTGACAAATCCAATTTACAATATGATTTCTTTGATCTACATGAAACTAAAAAACATGGAAGAACCTAACCGAATCCTTGAATCTCCAAGGAACCTTTTGATCATTCCCCAAAATGGCTTGCTCTATATTATCTGCATCTCCTTTCATTATCACATCATTGAGATTTAGGTCTTTAATTAATTGAGTTTTCCATTTTACCTTAACCATCAAAGATTTTGTATCAAAATCAATAATCCGGCATCCCAAAATTCTTCCAGCATTAACCTGAATAACCTTTTCCACATAAATAATTGAATATTTTGTAAAAAGCCTGAGAATAAGATCATTGTTATTCGAAGTTGCCTGAAAGTAATTTACTGAGAGATTTCCAAAATATAATTTTGTCCAACATGTGATTGTTAAGACAATAATTGGTGAAACAATCTGATTCAACAAATCCATGTCTTTGATTCCATCATCATATTCCATCAGAACTGTCGGAAGGCTATGATAAATCGCTATAACAGCGTAATAAAACACCAAATGGTTTGAAGTAGCCATGGATAATATGTATTCAAAAAAAATAAGAAACCAAAAATCTAAAACCTAATATGACAATAATTTGTCTTATTTAATTTAAATCTACTAATTATAGTAACCCATATCTACTTGGAAAATCTGATATCTCAGATAATCCAAGTAGATTTAGATTTGAAGATGCAAAAATCTAGAAGAGAAGTTTTGGATAATTTAAGAGAAAAAAAGGTTTTCCAGAAGGAGAGAGAAAAAGTCCAACATACAAACGGTATAGTCTGTATGGTTTGGGTTGTGCTTCCAGGCATTTCTATGGATTTTGGTGACAGAAGTACTTCTCGTCCAACTGTTTAACTTACTGGCCCTCTTTAATTATCGATTTAAAGGTCTATACTGATAAACATTCGGAACTTGATATTTTTAATCTTGAAGTACATGTTTTGATGATTTACGGGGCTTGTGATGGGACTTATTGCATGTTCTGAAGTACATGTTCGTATTTTGTAAACATTGAGTTTATACTTTATTTTTTGATACTTTTCACCACAGGAAATTCTTATGTTTACGATCAATTTTTATTTATTTTTTCAATTTCTTATGTTTGAGAGGGATTATTCCCTGTAAGAAACCTCGTCTATTAATAAAATCTGAAATTTATTTTGAATTCATAGTTTAAATATTGCTATGCTGAGCTCTCTTCTTTGTAATGCAAGTTTTTATAAAGATGCACATTTGTATGCTTCACTTCAGCTTAGATGTTCATGAAAAGGAAGAAGAATAGACTGATTCAAGTTAGATGTTCATGAAAAAGAAGAAGAATAGACTGATTCAACATACATTATCATGTCTTTTCCTATCTTTACTTTAAAACATCACATACAAGATCTTTACATAGGCGTTTTCCAAAGACAGACCCAAAAATAATTTATTTAGGCTAAATTGTAAAATAAACTTGCTGACTATCATCGTTAACCAATTCTGTGGGTCGAGCCTAAGTCTGTTAGTCATAACATGGAAATATATCCATAAGTCCGTGGACCAGCCCAAAATTATCTCGTGGACTTGGGGGCATGAGCCCCGATTACTGCCCATGTACGTTGTAACTCGAACTGGCGTGTCCATAGAAGATACACTATGGACACGCATACTAGCATGTCCAATTAAACGAACTTTTAAGCCACGCATATAAACCTGCGTGTCTATAAAACGTACACTATGGACACACATACTAACTTGTCCAATAAATCGAACCTTTTAATCACGCATATAAACCGGCGTGTCTATAAATCGTACACTATGGACACGCATACTAGCGTGTCTAATAAAACCAACTTTTTAGCCACGCCTCAAGTGGAGTGACTATTTTGTTGGACACGCCACAACTGGTTAACGTGTCCATAGACTGGTCTATAAACACGCCCAATAAAAAAATTAAAAGTTAACGTGACTAAACGGTGATATTTGGACACTCTAATAGCAATGGCGTGGCTGAAAGCACCTATATTAACACGCTAAAAACAAAAAGCGTGTCTAGGAAAACTGTAAGTGGCGTGTCTAAAGGCCAAAAATGTACTAGTGTCGGTCTAGGATATAGGTAATTGAGAAATGAACCAGTCATCATTTTTGTTCTACAGTTAAATGAGAAGATCAACCGAAGCTTTTGGAGAACTTTATCAACAAAAGGTACCACATATTTCTCAAGTTATATTCACCTTTCTATCCTTGAGACGATTGTCGCATAACTAATTAGACTAGCTTGCATAGACAAGAATTTTGAGTCGAGAGCTAATTATTTAGTTTACGAATTACTTTAACTATAATGAATAAGCTTAATGAACATTTGTTCATACTTAATCAAATTCGATGGAGAACATTTTATTGTTCGGAACCATTTCTTGATTCAATTTAATCATTCGAAAATAGCCTGGAACAGTGTTATGTGTCATTAATGTTAATCAGGAATGTTTCGAATTGATTTAGAGAAATATAGAACTACTATTTTCGAAATACAAGACAGTGTTATCAGTCTTACAAACTGGGAAAACTTTATATATCTGAAGCCGTATTACATGTATTCGTACACGTAGCGGAGTAGCTATATATCGAATTTCAGATTTGTGTGATACGCATATTCGTATCAACCTCATGGGAAAATCAGTTTGTTTCGTGATCCGGATAGGTATGTATTTTCATATACAAACCATTGTGGAACTATGGTAAGGGAACCAGGTTAAAGTATTCTAACCGGTATGCGAGCCAATACAGTTCTATGTTCTAGAACTAGTTTAGTACCCAAACCAATACGCAAACTGAAAAGGTTCTGTGAACTCCGGAACCGGTGAGGTATTAAGTTTGAAAATCGGTACGTGAACTGAAAAAGTTTTGTTAACTCCAGAACTCGGTTTTACTTGTAAGTTTGCAAACCGGTTCGCGTACCTTGACTCAGCCGATTCACGAACCACTCAAGTATTTGTACCTTGTGTATTTACAAACTATGTCGATTATGATTCAATTGCAATTAAATTATTTATCAGAGATAATTTGCAGTTGATCAATTCGCTAATTAACACTAGACTCATTTGATCACATAATTGTGACCCATGATCAATGTCTTTGTGTTTATGAAAATGAGTGTTAAGCTTTTAAGTTCAAACTGGCTAGTTTCGGCTAACCATGTTGGACATAGTATTTATACAATGTTCAGTTATGGTTTACCTAACCAAAGTGTATATCTTATTTATGTGAATAAGATTCAAATCTTTCATCTAACGGTGAATATTATTTGCTTGGTTCCAAAGCTACCCTAGCTTAAACCTAAAGCAACCTAGGATTTGAAGTCTATATAAGGGGAACTCTTGGCAACTGGGATCTTTGAATCCTGACACAACTTTTTGGTGTATCCTAGTTGTATCTAGAGTCTTCCTCTCCGGAAACCCTTTAGGGTTTAGCGACAATCAAAGACTTTATTGGGATTCGTGAAGCCATGACTAGTTGTTAGAGCACTGCTCGGTCGAACTCGCAAGCGTTGCTATCTCAAGCTTGTTGTCAAGTTTAGTTGCCAAAACTATAAGTCTTGATTTCTAGTCTACTTATAGCTAAGTCTCGGATTAGGATATAAAGTGTAGTTGAGCATTAGACTTCGCGGCATTCATCGATTGAAGATAAAGAACTATTAAGGGGAGCTTGTGGAACTTCATCAACAAAAGGTATGTGGAGACTTGAACTTATCTACCACTCAAAAGTATATCTACTTTATCTCCTATTTGAGACAAAAGTCATATCGCTATATAGACTTCGATTATACACATTTGATATTTTGAGTTGAGTTTAACTCGCATACATATTTCTCGAAATATGTGTTGGTAAGCTTTATCTTTAACCAAGTTCATCTTATATTCTTGACGAAAGTCAAAATATGCTCATGTGAAAATTGCCTGGTAACATCTTACATGATTTGTGTGAGACAATCATTTGATGAAGACTCAGAATGTTTCGTATTGATCATTCGATCACTTGAAAATTTCTTTGAAGCTAATAGTTTGTGTGAAACAGCTATTGTCGTCTTCCGAGAATGTTTCAATGATTAAAATGGGAGTTTAGAACACTTAACCATAATTTGATTATGAGGACAGTATGCGTACTTGCATATGTGTTGATCTAAGACCGGAATGTAATGTGCATACCCATATGCGTACTGGTGATGAGGTTGTCAACCTATCAATAATAATTCTCTTATGCTATACAATTCTATAAAGAAGTAGTGAGGCAAGTCGAGTTCGAATCCACAAGGAGGTATGAGTTTTAAGTTTATTATGTAAGACAAATTGTTGCTGTTGAAAGACAAAAGTTCTGAAAATTGCAAAGATTGTAATTAAAATTATGAGATGGAATTGACTAGAGATTCATTCGCCACTACCAAACAAGATTTTATTAATCATACAAGTTCTACTTCCAATTAATTTCGATTGTTAACAACTTTTAGACAAGTTATAAGTTCCACTAATCTTTAGATTCCTTAAATTACCGCATATAATAAGTTCTCTAGCAGATTCTAATTAAGTGAACCACCCAAAATAAGTTCTCTAAGTGTAATTCAAACAATTACTCTAATATTTATGAATCAAGTTGCTCCTAGCCACATGATCGTAAGTTCGACACGTTAACCTAGGGTTATCTTTTACACACTACTTATAGTTAACTTAGGGTTATCTTTTACACACTACTTATAGTTAACCTAGGGTTATCTTTTACACAATTGCTCTAATATTTATAGCTCTAATACAAAATCCCTTTGCGACAAATAGTGCACCGCTACTTATGTAAAGATTACACAATTACGGATTAAAGTTCTCGATACTAGCATTAGAGTTGCAAACGAGTTACCTAATTGCGCACTTAGATACCTAGCAAACACCCCATGGTCATATAAACGGTAAAATACAATAAACAAAAGATATTTATCGAAAGAATAACTTGCAAGATTTGATTAATAAAACATGCTCGGAGTTTTGAAATCCTCCCCAATCAATAATGGAATTAGCTGCTCATAGTTTTGGTTTAAGCACAAAGGTATATTCAAAGTAAATAAGGTTCAAATCTAGAGAAAACTCGAAAGCAAACCACTGCGGATGTACTCAGCAGCTTCAGAAAAGAGGTCCATAAACTGGTTCTATGTTGATTCTTCTCTCAGGAATTTCTGCGAACAATCTGCAATCATAAAACTGGTCAGGAAAAGGTGGGTTTCTCTGTTCTGCTATGCCTCCTTTTATAGCTCTTCTGCCCTGTAATTCCGTGACCTAAAACAAACCCAATAATCCTTGTTTAATATAAACTCTGCCAACTTCCAAATTTCAGCCATTCATCACATAAAACTGACGGCCAAGACATCACTTTTCTGGATATATTCACGGCAATAAACTCCTTCCAAAACTAATATAAATTTGTTCCCAAGACCCCATATTCCGTGGCCTTTTAAGTCTGATCCTAGCCAATGCCAGATAACCCCTAAACTGAGCCTTGAACCAGGGTTAACCACTACACCAAACCTGGATCGCACTGGTTGTTTCTTCCCTTCTTTCTAGCTGTCAACAACTCCACCTAAACTTCAACACTTCCATCTGAAATCATCCATTCACTCAACTGCACATCAATAACAATAACTCCCAATTACAGTCAACAATCCCAGTTCAGTTCATTCCCAGAACAGCATCAACACACACACACAATTCCATCGATGCTCGGTACATCTTCTTATCCTGTTGATTTCAAACCCACGACAATAATACTTCTTTCGCCTACAGTTTAGCTCAGTTCCAGGCTACGAATTTCAGGTTCAAAAACCCATTTCAACTCATAATCTACCCCAACTAGTTCATCCATACAATTCACATGGCAATGGAAGCAACATCTGTAGTTGCAGGATTTCCCACACTACACCCTTGTTAAGATTTTTCTATAATCAACTCACAATTGAAGATTAAAAACTACACTTTATTATTTTTTTCTCAGAAATGTTTACAGAAATGGAAGAATTCAAGATTACAACTATTATCTCTCCTCAAGACTTTCTTAACTCTCAAAAATACATCATCCTTTTCTGGACACATTGGGTCTATATTTATAGGGTAGTTACATAGTGGATGACAGCTAAGTTTTCCTCTTATTTCGGGTTGATTCTGCGATTGTACCGCGATTAGTTACAATGTTCACTCTTGCAAGTTTTGTAACCATCGCAGGACAAACATGCTTTTCTCAAGTTTTCTTAAATCGTCAGTTATTACGTCCCTCTTTTGACTGCTTTTGTGACACTCACAAAGTGTAGTTGAAGATCTTGCGGTGATGCTCGCTGGGAAGTGTTGTTAATCTCGCAGAGAAGTATTGTTGCAATATTCTGGTCCTACATCTTGCCTATTCTCATGTCTTCTTCGCAAAATGGAGAGGATATGAGAATCTTCAATTCTTCAAAGTGCTCGCAGCCTCTCTTCTTTCCATATTTTCTTCTCGACATTGCTCCGTTAATTTAGCAAAGTGGAGAGGATATGAGAATCTTCAATTCTTCAAAGTGCTCGCAACCTCTCTTCTTTCCATATTTTCTTCTCGACATTGCTCCGTTAATTTAGCTTAACCGCCTACACGTGTTGTAAATTCATCTTTTTACTGACACGTCTTTACTCAACAGGTTACTCCCTTTTGCCTATAAAAGGTAGAGTTAGACTTCAAAACTAATTTTCTTCTTCTATTTCTCTATCTTCTTCATATGTTTATTTTATCTTCCGTCTGCAACTTTTCTTCTTCTTCATATTCTCCTGCTACTGTTCTAATGGAGTCATTAAGGTATGTTTTTTGATTATAATCTTTATATGATTCAATTTTTACTCATATTCTTCGATCTTCTCTATTTGATCCTTCATAACTCCCGTATTATGTCTTCTCTTCAGTGGAACTATCCCTAACACCCAATCCTCAGTTCAAAACCCTAATGCTCGCAAAAGGCCAACTGATAAGAAGAAGAGAAGTTCTGCGAATGATAAGGTAGTAAGAAACACATCCTATTTCTTAATAACAATATTGTTGCCTCTGTTTCTTATCTAAGTTATTATTCGCAGAATGTTGAGAACATCGCTAATCCTCCCAAAAGACCTCATCAGTTCAAAGCTCTTGAGGCTGATTTCTCCATCCCCACATTAACATCTGCAAGAATTACTCTCACACCCTCGCAACTGGATCCTATTTCTTTTACCTGCGATAATATCGCTACCAACACCTCTATTTATTTTGATTTATTGACAAATCAAGCTCCTGAAATTGCTGTGACTGAAGTTCCTTCTAGCCTTTTATTGCCTTCAACTGTTGTTTTTCCCAACACTCCTCCTTCTGATAATACAACCATCACAAATGACTCAAATCGTCAACTTGTCCTCGTTACCACTTCACCTATGTATCTCTTCCTCCATCAAATGAAACCTTAGCAGGAGTTGATGTTGCTTTTAAAATTTTATCTAATATTTTAGACGATGCTAGAAAATATTCTACTGACTCTCTCCAATATGAAGTTTGCGAGACCTTACTTAAATATTCTGGATCTGATAGTACTGCTTCACGAGCATCTTTAGAAAATGAAGTTGAAGCCCTAAGAAAAAGCCTTCAAGTCAAAATTTATGAATGTGATACTCTGAACCATATGCTTCGCATCTCTTCACTTAACTGCGAGAACCTTCGCAGAAAAAATGACGAGCTGAAAGGTACAATTTTCCTGCCTCTACCCTTTTGGTTTTCTGTTTTGCTTTCATATCCTCTGTACTCAAGTCTCCTTCTTAAATTCTTGGTTCATATATTAGTTTCAAATCAGACTTGTTTCACAGAAAGACTTAAATTTGAATCTATTGCTGACGAAGCTCGTGTTGAAAGAGATTCTTGGATGGACCAGTATAATAGATTAGATAATCTATACACATATTCGATCGATCAAATAGATAATCTTACTAATGAGAATAACCAACTATCGCAAAGTCAAAATTTATTAAGTAACGAGATTACTCGTCTCTCATATTTGTTAACCAAGTCTAACTTGGCGGTAGAATCTTTATCAGATAAAAATAGAACTTTATCCCATGAGAAACATAGATTTTCAAGCTTGATGGCGATTTCTTCGCAGCAATTGAGTAATCTACAAAGAATATGTGATAATGAAGAGAAATCTCTTCGTTCCCTTAAAGATAAACTCAAGGAAGTAACTGAATCATCTGCTGCTGAGAAGGACAAACTTATTAAGGGTAGATTAACTCTTAGTTTAAAGGACAACAAGCTTCAAGATCAATACTCCCAATTAAAGAAATCTCATTCTTTATTATCAAAGGAAAACTCGTATCTACACTCCAAAGAAGAAAACATGAAATCTCGTCTGAAGGGTATGGTTGGCGATAAATTTGATGACGTTATGAATCAATGGGAGAACTGTTTCTTTACATTAATCCAAAACTTAACCTCTCAAAAAGAAGGTAGTCAATTGAAGATTCAGAAATCAGAGTATATAGCAAAGTCTTATAGAAAAATCTTAACAAGGGTGTAGTGTGGGAAATCCTGCAACTACAACATCACTATTTGCACTGCAATATTCCCACAAGACCATGTCAACTGCAACCCATTTAACTCACAGCAGCAACATCTCCTCAGCTCAATACTTCACCTTAACTTACTGTACCACCTGATTCTACTCGCCAAAACTTCTTCGAGCTTCTCTTAACTCATGATAATCTTCCATCTCCTTGATTCAGGAAATTATGCAAACATTTGCTGAGCACAATGCAATGGCGTTGTTGTGCATCAATAACCACCTTCTCTTGTTGTTATAACTTCAACTCCAATCACAACAACAACCATTATCTTCTTCCACGTCAAATCCTCTTCTTCTCGGTCTCAGATGTCCTTGTAAACAGCAACAACAACCTCAGTTTTAGTCACCTTCTCATCTCCTGATTTTGTTCATCTAGCCATGGCTCAAATACAACATTAATCTGTACAAATCAAGCAACCACCTTCCTTGTTCATCTCCAGATACCAGTTGTTCTCACACATACATCAAACCTCATTATTTCACCCAGCCTCAGATCTCCATTCTTCCATGAATTTCTCGTCAAACAGCATCAGCAAATCACTCCACTCTTCCTCCTCCTTCTTGGCTTCAGATGAGACTCTCAGCCTTTGACCAGATTCCCACAAACTCATGGCTTCGATCTCCTTCCTCACTTCCAGTACATCAGACTCATTTGCCGGCGATATCTTATGCTCGGCCTTTTCATAGTTTCCACACGCACATGTGAAGCATGTGAACTCATTGGCACCGTGTACTCTGATACGGGCTGCTAAACATGGGTGCCCTAAGCCCTGTTCAATGTTTTTTTTTTAAGCATGATCTCTTTTCATGTTTCGAGTCCATCGGTTTTAACGATTCTGAGCGATGCTTTAGACCTCCATTTTCCTTCATTTGTTCCAAACCATGCCAAGTACCTACACAAATACTAAACAAGAGTAATATACAATGTTTTCAAGAGAAATAGCTAATAAAAGTGAAAGAAATCGATACTAGAAATAGACGTTTTAGACACATATCAAATGGCGAGGTCAGGTAAAGTCCAGGATATAGAGTATGCATACATGTACGCATACTGGCGAAGTCAGTTGAAGTCCATGTACTATAGTATGCATACCTGTACGCATACTGGATTCAACTAAAGCTTGGAAGTGTACGACAGTATGCGTACACGTTTGCATACTGGCGAACATAGTCCAAGTCCGTCTAGTTAGGCATACGTACCCGTTTGCATACTTGAGTAGGTTATTGTAAGGAACCGCAAGCTCGTCAACGCTATTAGACTAGTCAAGAGATGTATTAGCCGCTATAACTCGAATAGTTTTAAACGAACATTGATTAATAGAAATTAATCTAACAACGATATAGATACGAAAATAGTAGCGTTGAATAGTTCACAAAAAGTTACGCGGAATGGACTACTCGAACGTGTCAATCAGATGTCGGATGAAGAAGATATTATCAGTTTTCCTTTAAACCGCCTGCTGCCCCTTATCATTTGGGAAGGTGCCTTTATCATTGGTCGCTAGACTTATCACTAGATACGCGTCGAAGAGAAATTGTCTTCTCTTATTCTTTCTTCTTTATCTTTTTCATCTCTGTTCTTTTTCTTTTTCTTCTTCATTCTTCTTTTCTTCCCGTCTTTCCTCTGTTCTTCATGCTCGTCGATTTTTGAGAAGACTGAGTGATTTTGAGAACGGAAATTAGGGGAAAATGTTAAGAGCTGATCGTTTGTGATGATGTTGCGGTTGATTGAACATGAGATGATGATAGAATTTCTACTATAAATCGAAGTTAGGATTTATGGTTAGGGTTTGTGTAGAATTGAGATGTGATTCGTGTTGATGTTAGATAAAGATTAAAAGGGTTGGTGTCTAATTGTAGTTCTGAAGTGGTATTGATGAAGATTGATGAATTAGGTTTTCTGAGTTTGTTTTGAGATGAGTTTGATGATGAAATTAAGGATGGGTTTTAGGAATACATCATGAAGAAGAAGTTTGTGGTGTTAATTTGAGAGTTCGATTGGAGAAATTGAAGGGTTAGTTCTTGTGTTCTTCCCCAAAAATTATAATTAGGGTTTCAGTGGAATTGGCTTGGTGAACTAGCAATTCAAAAGAAGCTAGTGCGTGGGTAAGTTTCTATATTGCTTAAATTTCGTATTTGGTGTTGAATTGGGCTTTGTGAATCAAGTTAAAATAAGAAGAGTAATCTAAATTCAATTGTTTGTGTGAAATCTTCTAAAGGTAATTGTTTCTTAGCTAATTAGTGAAATTATTCGTTGTTGATTCTATACGATGATTTATGAGATGATGAATCCTAGATGGGTTTAGTTAGATTGAATTTGAAATGGATTGTATGAGTTTCTAGTGACTATGTTGTTGTAATTTGATGATAGTTGAAGTTGATCGAATTTTGGGAATGAATTGAGAAAATTCAGAGAAGCTGGGTGAGGGAGAAGGCTTGAGTTGGATGTTTTGTCATGAGATGGTGATGTTATTGTTTGTTAGAGTTTATATGTTGTTGCTGTGACTCATAGTGGTTGAGGTGAATGGATTGTGGTGGTTCTGGTATTATGGGTTATTAGAGTTACAGGGTGTCGAATGGATTTCTGAATCTGAGGTAGAGAAGGCAGCGACTGCTCTGGTGATGATGTTGTATTGTTGATGAAGATGTTTGAGGTAGGTTGTATGTTGTTGGATGATAATGGTGGAAGTAATCAAGTCCAAAGAATTGGATGGTTGGTTTAACTTAAACAAGAAGCATTCAAAGTGTATGTGATAGATATGGTGGAATGCGATTGAATGTGTATTTGAAATGAGAAGTAGATGATTGAACTGGGATATGCTCTACAAATCAAGGTAATATCGAGGTTGAATTACAGTTGTAACTACATAAGTTGCAGAGCTTCAGTTTAAATGTGTGGTCTTGCAGGAATGAAGGTTAAATGAATGTGTGAGTTGAATATCTCTAGGGGAAAGCTTGTAAAGCTGCAATTGCAGGTTGGCTTAAATACAATTGTATTGAATTGAATTGTATTTGAATGTATTATTATTAGATTGAACTGAACTCGAGTTAGAGTTTTTAAAGCTTAGGATTTTAGTGTTACTCAGTGGTTGTGCATTAGCATATCTTTGGCCTGAGCAATGGCTCGCCTGTGCAAGTGATTTGGCCTTGTGCCATTCAAATTAGTCGAAATCTGATCGACTTAGTTTGCCCCGACTAAGATATCTGACTAAATCGACTCACCTGACTCAGTCTAATTGACTGAGTTGATTCGGTTTGACCGAGTCGACTCATTGACCCTTTGACCAGGACCTTGATTTGACGGTGAACCTTGACCGAGACTTGGATTTTGACTTTGACCTTGACTGACGTTGACTGTTAGAGACCGTTGACTGTTACGTTTGACCGTTAATAGACACTATTGGACCAGGCCCTTATTAATGGATTTGTTTAAGTGGGCTTGGGCTTTAGACTAGTTATCTTATATTGATGTTTTGGACCACTTATGGTCCGAATTGACTTTTGGCTTCTTCTACAAAGTTGTAGATATTCATAAGACATATATAATGGACTATAGAATCAACCTAATTAGATTAGTAAACTCTTAGTTATGTTAAAGATGGAGAATGAGATACCATAATGGGCTTAGAACCGTTAGATAGAATTATATAATTCTTGTATGAGCCATTTTGGCTAGTTTCTTAGACTTCTTGTATGATTAACAGTTAGTTTTTTTTTTTTTTTTTTTTTTTGGTCAATCAACAAGTTTCAATTCATTCAAATCAAAACGTGATTACATGATCGCTTACAAGAATAACAAAAACATCAAGGTACAAGATAATAAAACCCCTAATACAAATGAAGATATCAATTACAAATACACCGCGAAGAGAAAGAGCCATATACCGTAAAGATACCCAATTTTTATAAATGTAGTAGGGAAGGGTGATGGTATAATCCGGAATCGATTCCGACCATTTAATCATATTTTCTTCTTCTTCAATAAGAGATACTCCTGTAAGAAAGGAGTTATTTGCACAAAATCTTATAGATCCAAACGAACCCGGATGCCCTGAATCCCTTAGGTTGAATATAGATTCTAAGCAATACCGAATTGGATTGTTGATGTTCTTGAATCGAGAATAGCAAGTCACGAACCCGCGATCAAGGTTTGAATAAATCGCTCTCAAAGCGAAGAGAAACTCTCCCCAAATGGCGAAGAAAAATCGCTCCAAATAGTGAAGAAATGTGTCAAATGACATCAAAAACAAAAGAAATCTACTTTATTTGATTAAAACTTGAAAAGAAAAAGAAATCTTACTCAGATCTGGTCCAAAAAGGACCAAATCTGAGCAAGAGATTAATGGAGAATAAGAGGTTTTTTCTTAGAGAGAAGAGGAAAAGAGAGGAAGAGAGAGAAGAGGTTTCTTGACTACGCCTGATTAACAGTTAGTTATTAACAACGATCGATTGAAAGGACGAACCAGTGGATCGTGGATCTCGAGGTAGGCATGGCCTGTCTTCAAAAAGGTATGGGAATGCATTTAACTCTTTGTATTCATTATTGTTGCTTTTATAAAAGTTTATGATTAACGAACTCATGCATTGTCTGTCCGTGCATTCCATGTTTTGTTTAAAATGCATTATGATAATCCTGTTAATTCTGTGAATCTTTCCACGATGTGGAAAGGACTTGTATTGTTTTGTTGTCAATATGAATTGTTATGGGAAATTAGAATTTCCACTTGTGGTATATAGGATACGCTCCTTCACATTTATATCTACTTTAATTCATCTTTTATTGTTTAGAGTTGGTCACCATGGTCTTGGTGGCATCCATAGCTAAATAGGTGTGAATTGCCGGTTAGGAATTTACACCCATATTAGTACATTGTTTGAAGAAGGAGTTTTTTCCATATACATGTATGATTATTTCAGTGACTTAGTCACTGTCTAATGTTTTCGGAAAAACATGTATTGTTTTCCAAATCTTGCATATGATTACTTAGAAGGTTAAATGTTAATTATTCCCACTTCAGTTTCTGTGACAGATCAGGGTTGCACAGCAAAAGCTTCACGGGTTGACTTCGCTAGTTGATTAACTTCTGTTATATTTATTGTGTTGTATATTTTATTTAAAAACTAAATGACTATTATATATGTAACATTTGAGAGAAGATCTTGTATATATATTTCTGAGCGGGGTTAGCTTTGGGCTAAGTTTTTGTAGCAGATTTCTTAATTGAAAGTTAAATGTTTAATTTGGAATTTTAGTGCCTCTTATTTAGCCAATCTCTTGGATTAGTCAGCTGCTAGCTTAGGGGGCTCTACAAAAGTTGGTATCAGAGCTCACTATTAGATCTTATATGGTATACAATAGCAATATCCAGTGCCAGTTAGTGAGCTAGATTGGTTTAGAACTGGGTTGAGCTTGTGAGATAAATCTTAATCACTAAAAGCTATCAATAATTAAAATATTTATTTGATTGATTGATTTGTTTGTTTAATTGTTATATATGAAATGAAGTAAAAATTGTAGGGTACACCAGTACTGATAAGGATTTGAGAATAATTAATCCAAAAAGTATGAACATGTAAATAATTAATGCTATAATAATAGTGAAATTAGTATCATTGATAGAGCTTGTAAATCACATAGAAAATTACTGAACACATTGACTTATGTTATATAAAGAGTAAACAAATTATAATTATTACACAAATGTTAATAATATTTTTGGAACTTAATAATATTTGTAAAAGTAGTCAGAATAATATTTCAACCATCAATGTTAACAACAATAATATTGTAAAAGTAGTCAGAATATGTTAACAATAAAATATTATTATAACAATAATTATAAATGATAATAAAAGTAAAGAAGGTTTTAATAAACTTTTGTTAACATTTATCAATTAATATCATGTTACACTTAACTTAACTAAAATTCCTTAAAGATATATAACGATAAAAACAATAATTATGATTAAATAGTTATGGAAAATTGGTAACACTATTTATGATTAAGTTTTGTAAATTAAACTAATTACAAATTAGAGATATAAGTTTTACTTCTAAACTAGATAACTAACGGAATGCTTATTAGGCGTTAGATTTAAGAAAACGAGGATATAATAATGTATAAAATGAAGACTCAATTTGTCAGAAATTTTGTACGGAAATTATCTTTAGTTTAACAAATGATTTAATAAATCTTTAAAATGAAATAAATAAATAAGTATATTGACATGAAGTAATAATAATAGTATTCAAATGCTTAGTGTAATATTAAAATTAAAATACATAAATTGTATATTCATAGGATCCGTCTTCATGAATAAATTCAATCATCTTTTGAAATGGAAAAATTAGTATGACAAACTTAAACTGTTAGAACTTAAATTAGTATTATATTGAGTATAACTTAAATTGAAATCTCATTTACAAATATATAGTGATAAAATAATAACTAAGATCAAGTAACTATGGGAAAATTATTAGTGCTTAATTACAATTAAGTTTTGCAAAGTTAACTAATAACAAATTAGAATTATATGTTTTGCATTTAAATCAAATAGTTAATTAAGATTAAGAACGTGAGGTCATATAATGCAATAAAATAAAATAAATAAAATAAAGATTAAACTTGTTAACCATCTTATACTCAGATTATCTTCCCAATAGATGATTCACTAAATTACTAAGTTAATACAAATGAAGTGGTATTTATTGTATTTGGATACGTATTACAAAATTAGATTAAAGGAGAATAAATATGTTTATGAATAAGATATTGTTAATACATATTACAATTTTATTTAGACGTAAATTTAGATCACATTAAATTACCAACGCCAATATATAATAGAATATAGTATATAGGTTCAATATGAATAAATAAAATTTGTTATATCAACCCTTGCGAGAATGTAAAATTGTATTTGCAAGATTAAAGCGTAATAAAATTAAAATAAGTGTTATTGTTAAATAATTATTCTGATTGTATTCTAGTTACACTAGCAGTCAAAGGGGAAATTTGATAAAATAATAAAATGATAATATCATAATTAAGAAAACGATTTTGATGAAGTAAGAAAATAATAATGCTAATCTAATACGAATTATTATAAAATTTGAAGTTATTGTAAATATCATTGGGATAATATTTAAAGTAATATCAACAAAATGTAATTTTGTTAATAATGCAACTGAAGGATTACTTAGCAATAATATAAAATTTAAGGAATGAAAGTTAGATCAAATCAAATCTAGTATTAATAAAAAAATTAAACTTGGCATTCTGATTAATTACGATTAACTTTTATCAGCTTAAGAAATAAGAAATAAATGTAATTGTAACAATAAAATAATAATACCAAACAACTATAGAAAATTGTTAGCAATTATTTACTTATATCAAGTCACAATATGCAATAAACAAATAAATATAACATTAAATAAATAATGGTTATAAAATCCAGTTATTCTTAAATTGTACATGAATTTAAAAATTATATATAGTATTACAACAAAGTTAAAAGCATCAGATATTCTAAATTGAAGTAAAATCAAATTGAGATTACTTATATTAGTAAACTGTATAAATAAATACATAAAATTCATGTCACTAAATTGCTTAAAAAGATGTGAACTATTTAAATATTTTACGAAGTAAGTTTTTCAGAATTACACCAGTTAAGATAAAATTTTAGAGACTAATAAATCTTAATAAATTAATAATTAGTTAATCCAGCACTGGGGAATAGTGAAGGTTGTGTTTACTTTGTTTGTAGGAAGGCATTGTCGGGATTGGCCAACCTTGACAGGGCAACTGCATTCAGAGATGACCAATCATGGAAGTTTAGTATGTTGTAATTATTTTAGAAACCTATACATATAAATTTCACTTAAAAATAAATTCGAAGGAATCTCTCTTGTATTTAGAGACAAATAAGTTATAAAATAGAAATTCGCAGAAGAAACTTAGACTTCCGTATTTGATAGAAATTAAATTAGCGTAGTTGAACTTAGACCCACAAACTTTAGTTATAGAAAGCCATTTGAGTTTGTGCTTTGTTTTATGTGGTTGCGCGCTTAGAAAAGAGATGGGATTATTCTATAAGGTGGGGAGTTTTTGAAGATCAGAAGGATGATTTGATTTTCGAGGACGAAAATTTATAAGGTGGGGAGAATGTAAGGAACCGCAAGCTCGTCAACGCTATTAGACTAGTCAAGAGACGTATTAGCCGCTATAACTCGAATAGTTTGAAACGAACGTTGATTAATAGAAATTAATCTAACAACGATCTAGATACGAAAATAGTAGCGTTGAATAGTTCACAAAAAAGTTACGCGGAATGGACTACTCGAACGTGTCAATCAGATGTCGGATGAAGAAGATATTATCAGTTTTCCTTTAAACCGCCTGCTGCCCCTTATCGTTTGGGAAGGTGCCTTTATCATTGGTCGCTAGCCTTATCACTAGATACGCGTCGAAGAGAAATCGTCTTCTCTTATTCTTTCTTCTTTATCTTTTTCATCTCTGTTCTTTTTCTTTTTCTTCTTCATTCTTCTTTTCTTCCCGTCTTTCCTCTGTTCTTCATGCTCGTCGATTTGTGAGAAGACTGAGTGATTTTGAGAACGTAAATTAGGGGAAAATGTTAAGAGCTGATCGTTTGTGATGATGTTGCGGTTGATTGAACATGAGATGATGATAGAATTTCTACTGTAAATCGAAGTTAGGATTTATGGTTAGGGTTTGTGTAGAATTGAGATGTGATTCGTGTTGATGTTAGATAAAGATTAAAAGGGTTGGTGTCTAATTGTAGTTCTGAAGTGGTATTGATGAAGATTGATGAATTAGGTTTTCTGAGTTTGTTTCGGAGATGAGTTTGATGATGAAATTAAGGATGGGTTTTAGGAATACGTCATGAAGAAGAAGTTTGTGGTGTTAATTTGAGAGTTCGATTGGAGAAATTGAAGGGTTAGTTCTTGTGTTCTTCCCCAAAAATTATAATTAGGGTTTCAGTGGAATTGGCTTGGTGAACTAGCAATTCAAAAGAAGCTAGTGCGTGGGTAAGTTTCTATATTGCTTAAATTTCGTATTTGGTGTTGAATTGGGCTTTGTGAATCAAGTTAAAATAAGAAGAGTAATCTAAATTCAATTGTTTGTGTGAAATCTTCTAAAGGTAATTGTTTCTTAGCTAATTAGTGAAATTATTCGTTGTTGATTCTATATGATGATTTATGAGATGATGAATCCTAGATGGGTTTAGTTAGATTGAATTTGAAATGGATTGTATGAGTTTCTAGTGACTATGTTGTTGTAATTTGATGATAGTTGAAGTTGATCGAATTTTGGGAATGAATTGAGAAAATTCAGAGAAGCTGGGTGAGGGAGAAGGCTTGAGTTGGATGTTTTGTCATGAGATGGTGATGTTATTGTTTGTTAGAGTTTATATGTTGTTGCTGTGACTCATAGTGGTTGAGCTGAATGGATTGTGGTGGTTCTGGTATTATGGGTTATTAGAGTTACAGGGTGTCGAATGGATTTCTGAATATGAGGTAGAGAAGGGAGCGACTGCTCTGGTGATGCTGTTGTATTGCTGATGAAGATGTTTGAGGCAGGTTGTATGTTGTTGGATGATAATGGTGGAAGTAACTGAAGTCCAGTGAATTGGATGGTTGGTTTAACTTAAACAAGAAGCATTCAGTGTATGTGATAGATATGGTGGAATGCAGATTGAATGTGTATTTGAAATGAGAAGTAGATGATTGAACTGGGATATGCTCTACAGTCAAGGTAATGTCAGAGGTTGAATTACAGTTGTAACTACATAAGTTGCAGAGCTTCAGTTTAAATGTGTGGTCTTGCAGGAATGAAGGTTAAATGAATGTGTGAGTTGAATATCTCTAGGGGAAAGCTTGTAAAGCTGCAATTGCAGGTTGGCTTAAATACAATTGTATTGAATTGAATTGTATTTGAATGCATTATTATTAGATTGAACTGAACTCGAGTTAGAGTTTTTAAAGCTTAGGATTTTAGTGTTACTCAGTGGTTGTGCATTAGCATATCTTTGGCCTGAGCAATGGCTCTGGCCTGTGCAAGTGATTTAGCCTTGTGCCATTCAGCTTAGTCAGAATCTGACTGACTTAGTTTGCCCTGACTAAGATATCTGACTGAATCGACTCACCTGATTCAGTCTAATTGACTGAGTTGATTCGGTTTGACCGAGTCGACTCATTGACCCTTTGACCAGGACCTTGACTTGACAGTGAACCTTGACCGAGACTTGGATTTTGACTTTGACCTTGACTGACGTTGACTGTTAGAGACCGTTGACCGTTACGTTTGACCGTTAATAGACACTATTGGACCAGGCCCTTATTAATGGATTTGTTTAAGTGGGCTTGGGATTTAGACTAGTTATCTTATATTGATGTTTTAGACCACTTATGGTCCGAATTGACTTTTGGCTTCTTCTATAAAGTTGTAGATATTCATAAGACATATCTAATGGACTATAGAATCAACCTAATTAGATTAGTAAACTCTTAGTTATGTTAAAGATGGAGAATGAGATACCATAATGAGCTTAGAACCGTTAGATAGAATTATATAATTCTTGTATGAGCCATTTTGGCTAGTTTCTTAGACTTCTTGTATGATTAACAGTTAGTTATTAACAACGATCAATTGAAAGGACGAACCAGTGGATCGTGGATCTCGAGGTAGGCGTGGCCTGTCTTCAAAAAGGTGTGGGAATGCATTTAACTCTTTGTATTCATTATTGTTGCTTTTATAAAAGTTTATAATTAACGAACTCATGCATTGTCTGTCCGTGCATTCCATGTTTTGTTTAAAATGCATTATGATAATCCTGTTAATTCTGTGAATCTTTCCACGATGTGGAAAGGACTTGTATTGTTTTGTTGTCAATATGAATTGTTATGGGAAATTAGAATTTCCACTTGTGGTATATAGGATACGCTCCTTCACATTTATGTCTACTTTAATTCAGCTTTTATTGTTTAGAGTTGGTCACCATGGTCTTGGTGGCATCCATAACTAAATAGGTGTGAATTTTCGGTTAGGAATTTACACCCATATTAGTACATTGTTTGACGAAGGAGTTTGTTCCATATACATGTATGATATTTCAGTGACTTAGTCACTGTCTAATGTTTTCGGAAAAACATGTATTGTTTTCCAAATCTTGCATATGATTACTTAGAAGGTTAAATGTTAATTATTCCCACTTCAGTTTCTGTGACAGATCAGGGTTGCACAACAAAAGCTTCACGGGTTGACTTCGCTAGTTGATTAACTTCTGTTATATTTATTGTGTTGTATATTTTATTTAAAAACTAAATGACTATTATATATGTAACATTTGAAAGAAGATCTTGTATATATATTTCTGAGCGGGGTTAGCTTTGGGCTAAGTTTTTGTAGCAGATTTATTAATTGAAAGTTAAATGTTTAATTTGGAATTTTAGTGCCTCTTATTTAGCTAATCTCTTGGATTAGTCAGCTGCTAGCTTAGGGGGCGCTACAGTTATGTTCTAAAATCGATTTGTTCATGAACTAATACATTTATATAATAAGGAATGCAATCTTTTGCAAACCGTGACTATAATGTTCATGAATTGATTCGAGTGAATCAAAATCGATTTTGCTTCAATTGTTTTTTGTATATTTCTATGAGAATATAAATAATTGACACCTCTAAAATTAGTTTCATTTGAGTAATTAGAACTAGTTATGGTTAAGATGAATAAGATTGATATGAAAGTGTTCATATGGCTAACTTAGGTTAACTATTGTTGAGCCAACAAGGTGTACACGTTTAGGTACGGTTACCCGTATCTAAATGAAGTCACTTTTCATTTGTGTGTAACAAGCTTAGTTTTATCTAACAATTGAAATATATTATCTTGAGTCTAATCAGGTTTTCATCTAACGGTGAATATTGAATGCTTTGTTACCAAGGTAACATTGATTGCAAACCCTGAATTGAAGACTATATAAGGGGGAACTCTAGAAACTGGGAAACCTAATCCCCATACCTCATGTATGATACTAGTTGCGACTAGAGTCGAATCTCCTTTAACCTTAGGTTTTTCACGAAACCCTATAGGTTAACGACTTGAAGACTTCATTGGGATTGTGAATGATCTTGCAGTTTTCTATCATATTGAGTACTATCTTTTCTAAGATTTTCTCGAGATTTATTCTCTGATAGTCAAGATAAAAAGAAGTCACAAACATCTTCGTCTCATCGTTTGTGATTCCACAATATCTTGTTTCGCTGCCATACAATTAATATTATTGTGAGGTGATATTTCTAGGCTTTTTTATGGAATATAAGTCTGGTATATCAATTGGTTCATGTTCACCTTTATTTATCAAAAGACGAAACAAAACTTCTAGGAATTTTCGTGGGAGACAGATTCGTATATTCAATAAACTTTTATGTGTGAGACAGATTTGTTTATCAAGTCTTCGACTTTGGGTCATGGAAACTCTTAGTTGTGGGTGATATCAGCTAAGGGAATCAAGTGCGTAGAGTCCTACTGGGATTCAGAGACGTAAGGAACACGGCTGTACCTTGATCAGTGTGAGATTGGTTAGGGCTCAATTACATTCCATTCTAAAGTTAAATTGGAGTATTCTAGTGTCTGTAGAGGATTAATACAATGTGGTGTTCAAATCTGGACTAGGTTCCGGGGGTTTTCTGTATTTGCGGTTTCCTCCTTAACAAAATTTCTGGCGTCTGTGTTATTTCTTTTCCGCGTTATATTTGATTATATAATTGAAATATCTCAGGTTGTGCGTAAGTTCAATCAATTGTGAATCAGACCTTTGGGATGTGGATTAAATTGATTGACACTTGGATGTTGGTTTTTAATACGTGTTAGAGAATAGCTCGGTTGAACCCACTAGCGTTGGTATGTCAAGTTTGTTGTCAATTTTAGTTTCCAAAATTCATTCTTGATTTAGCATACTAAAGTTATTTTCAGACTAGATTAGGTCTAAAAAGTTGAACCGAAGATATCCTTAAAGGATGAAGATTGAAGACTACAAGAAGACATCATCAAGTACTTCATCAACAAAGGTATGTGATTGATTTCATTTGGATTCTTGTTTAATTCTACCTTTCTAATCTATACAGATAAATGCTCACTTTATGGAATAATTCCTATGATGGTAAATGTACATTTATGTATATATACTTGAGGTTATTTGATTCATGACTTTGGTGACAATAACCTTTATCCCTATAGAGGATCTCATGTTATAGTGAATGAGCTTGCGAATCCAACGAGCGAAGAATCACTCAATTCCGAGTTACAACGATGAAGTTATGAGTGATTTATTAAAGTAACAATTATAAATGTTGTTGTAATTGTTACAGTTCGTTAGTAGGAAACAATCTGTGGACTGTTTGTAACAGTTCGCGAACTTGAGCCAAATACGTGACTAAAAGGCATTTTTGGTCAAGTTGGTGATATTTCCTTATCTAGGCAAGTTAGCTATTACTCCAAACATCTTTGATTACCATATTAAAGTGTTTGCGATTCCTTCCTAATTTAATTTGTGATTTATTCACATAAATACAATATTTGCTAATTAATTAATTATTTTGGCAAGAGTTTTTTTCAATAAAATTTGTCCTTGTTTTACAGGGATCTTAAAATCAGGTTTTGTATATATTTCTCATGATCGTCTTCTAATGGATGAATATTGTCATTATGAAGAATATAATAGCCTTAATGGCACTTTGTTAACATGTGATGGTATGTTCATGTATATTATTGACGACGATTTCCTCAAGCGTGACGTAGGTCTCTGCAACTTGATACAAGATCCATGGCTACCGGTTCTAATCGTGATTATGATTTTATGTGCTTATTACTCCTTGCTATGGGAGCATTAAGATTTGAAGAAGTTATCCAAATGGTTGGAAAGAGTTCCAAAAACCATCCCGCAGAAAACATCTGTTTTCAATTTGAATATGTATTCAATACTTTTAATGTATGTTAGATCTTCTATATTAGGGGCTCTCATTAAATGTATTTTTTACTATTCTTTGTTGATGATGTATGAATTTTTATCACTTGTTGACATTTTATTAATATAAGTCTTCTAGGGGATCTATTTTGGCAAGAGTTGTAACTTAGGAAAGACTCCCAAAATTAGGAGATCCTTGAAAAAGGAAAATAGCTATGCTTAGCTTTCAAGCTACATTTCACTATAAATAAGGGTTCATGAGTGCTACACGTTTTGATCCCCTTTTGGAAAATTGGTGTTAGCTTCATAAGGATGTTTTCCATGTCTTATGTTCTTCGCGAACAAGAGTGAGATAAAAGTCCTTGTATTGGGGATCACAAAGCCAAGTTGAATCTAATCTTCGTGATTGATTATACAACTTGTAATCTAGGTTTTTCACTTCTTGTCTATTCTAAGGTTTTCTCTTATGATATAAAACCATTCAAGAGCTGTTGATCATAAACCATAGGTTTTGATAGATTTCAGTTTCCGACCGTATACCAACACTTGTTAGTCGAAATTGGAGACTAGAAAGAAAAACTTCTATTAAGGCATCTTGT
>JAJJWX010002519.1:0-13638 GCA_023529315.1 Papaver bracteatum | reverse complement strand
GGAGCATCAAATTTAGAACTTGTAGGATCAATATCTATGTTAGTATCTATGTTAGTATCTTCCATGATTCGCTTCCAACCAGGGATATGTTGCAACACCGTGGTATGACTATTGATAGCGACCAATGTGTTTTGTGCAATGAAGTTCGAGAATCTTCAAGTCACATGTTTATTCACTGTAAGTACTCTTTAGATTTGGAGATACTTCATTATTGCTTTCAAGATAGCTTGGCCCGTTCCAAGAACTTTACTTGAATTGTTTCAAGCGTGGTCGACTAATGTTCTTCATGGTAGAGGGAAGGATATTTGGCTAATCTTACCCTATGTGCGATTTGTTGGGTCGTGGAAGGAAAGGAATGGAAGGTTTTTTGGAGGTCGTCACAAGAGCGTTCAGGAGAACATTGATTTGGTTAAACAATTGGTAGTCATATGGTCTTGTGACAACGATACTTTTAAGTATGTTGATCCTAGCTTAATTTGGAGTAATTGGGATACTCTAATGTGTATGTAATTTCGTTGTTTTGACCTTGATTTTTCTCCTTTTTAATATAACCTTTTCTTCAAAAAAAAATCTTCCATGTTATTTGGTTTTATGTAGTGTCAGAAAATGTAAATTATGTTGTACACTTGTTGCGTCAATATGCAATTTATCATGGTCAAACAATAAGGTGGACTTATTTACCAGCCCTTCTATGTAATCCTTCAAACCTCAATTTGAATGAGGTAATCAAATAAATAAAGTATAAGGGCTCTTCAAAGCCCCTCCTTTCTTCAAAAACAAAATAGTGAGATAGACATTAGAGTAGAAAGAATATGTTTTTTAGAGAGGCATATAGAGAACTTGAAGGAGAAGAGGCATACAAAAATACGATCTTGGTAAGTACATGAATTTCAACGGATATTTGAAATTTAAAAAAATCGTTGCTCTCCTAAACCCTATTCATTATCCGTAAACCCTAACCCTACTCTACTTCTCTCTTTTGTCATTTCAAAAATCTAATTTATATCTTTTTTTTTTTTTTTTTTTTTTTGTAGAGATTATTCTTACTAATGGTTTCATTTATCTAGAAGGAAGAATCATATCTAGTATAAGGTAATATGAACCCAATGTTTGTGTTTATCGTAGTGGGGTTTCGATTAAATTTTTATTGATTGTATTGATTCTTCTGTAAGAGGCAGAAGATTGATTCTCTTTTAACCATATTTTTGATTAGGTGTGTGCGGAGATTTGCACCGCCCCATAACGATATATTTTTTAATTGGCGTGGCAGGATTAGGTGTGTGCAAGATGCACAACAAATTTTTTCATTCCAGTTTCATTTCATCATAAATTCGAATTCGAATTTGAATTTTCATTTCAACTAAATTTCATTTCAGATTGATTATTACCTTCTTAGAATAATTTTACTCTCTCTTCCTAATTGTTACTAGAAATAGTTCATCACATGGGTTCAATTATGTATCAGCACCCACTACGAAGAAATTTCTATGACACTTTCATTTCTATATGTAGAATGCAGAAGAAGTAAAACTGAAGTCTATTAACAGAAACGAAATTTTGTGTATCTCGATTCTCAACGCGTTATAGCCCTTGGTAAGTAAAGCCACTACTAACAAAAAGAAAATGTCAATCCATTCTGTATTCCATAATAGATAAGCGACCAATTACACATCCAACACAAAATATGCATATTGTGCCCTCTCCATAGCTAGTAGCTTTGTAGTAGTTCATCACAATCAGCTTGTTCCATACTCAAGAATCCATCTGCATAAATGCACTTGTGTTAATCATATCTTCCTTCGAAATCATCAAAAATTATATCAGTTCCCGCATTTGTTTTTTTGTTTTGTTTTCTCTTTCTAGATTGGAAATGAAATCTTTACAGGAATATACTGGTTTGAGAACATATGCAAAAAATAAATAAATGAATTCACATATATAGAACATCAATGGCCAAACACTTTTTGTTTCTTTTTCTTTTTTGAACTAGAAAACATAATCTTCCACTCAAAAAACTTGTGGAATTTTTCTTTTTTACCTATTTCGTCGAGTGCAAGTCAATTTCTTATTGTCAACAACAACTGAAAATTAAATTTTCATTCAAATAACTGGTAAAAGATGAAATTTTCACAGAAAACACGTATACAACTAGATTTTTATAATAGCAAAATAAAGGATGAAAACTCAAAAACACACTGCAAAAGAAAAAAATTCACCCATCAAAAGTGAAATCACATATTTTCGCTCAAAGCAGATGAAATATAAACTTTTTGTATCAATTAGATCTGTTTTTAATAAATAAAATCGCATCTTTTTGCGAAATTAGATTTTGTTTTCTGTAATCTTTATGTTTTCAATAAATAAAATTTCTATGACAATTCTTTGTCATATGATGTTTCAATTCGCTATTGCAGCAATTATCCACTGCCCTTTGGGTTTTCTTATGGAGTCTGAAGATAGATTCAAGTATATTTTCAGAGATGACCAAATCCGGCGTTACGATGATCAAGATTCTTACAAAGTTGATCAATGGCTCTTTTGGAATGGTTGTAATTATGATGATATTTGGAGCAGATTATTCCTTTTATGAAGGATTATATCTTAATGAAGAAGAAGTTTCTAAATGGTTGCAGTTTAATGAGAAGACCATTATTTGGATTACATCATCTACCTCTTTGATCAACTATTTTGTACAATTGTTGTATTTCAAAATTGGGATGCATTATATTTTGTATTTTTTATGTTGTATCATTATGATGTACTGGAATTATCATGTTATCATGATTCCAATCGGTGGAATGAAAATTCTCCAGCATTGTATCCTTCAAACCTCAATTTTAATGAGGTAAATTAATAATTTATGGGTTGTTTAACCCATCTTTCCTTCAAAAAAAAAAACTTTTTGTAGAAAATATATGCATTTTTTTAAAAATCATGACACTGGGAATGCTTCAAAAAAAAAAAAAAAAAAATCTAGACTCTGGGAAACGGTTATCTATTATTTCCATAAACCACTAGCATTGTTAGACAACAGCAACAAGGGTTTCACCGCATTCTGGCTTTTAGGCAATCTCCGGAATCATTTTGCTACAATTTTATCATTTATTTAGTTCTTGGGATCCCCTCATCGCCATATGGTTGTACCATTCATTTTGTCTTCTTCTTTCTTATTTTTCCTAATTAAGTTATGTTGGTTTTGAGGTTTCAGATATGTAAGGCTTGTAATGCTTGTGAATTCCTAGTTTTGGCATGCAGCAAGTACAAAAACTGCATTTGTCTAGTCAGGTTTAGGGACGTATCAAAGACATCGTGTTTAATGGTATCGGCTCCTAAACTCTTATCGGAATTGAAACTAGTTATTCGGATCGGATCCCATGCTTAGCAGTCTGGTGGAGTCATGGAGAAATCCTTTTCATCTCTCTGTGCATGGGATTCACGGACCGGAAGATAAATAGAGCTGTATTCATCTATTTTGGTGCGAAATAATTTTTGTTCTGGAGTTTTTTTTTTTTATGCCTTATCAAATAGCTCTGCAGAACTACTATTACATACGCATATAATCATTTCTGCAAAAAGAAGCATCCTGTGACTTGTCTATAGATCATTGTAACAACACCGGGAAAAAATTGCAAACTTAAATTCATAAAATACACCAGATAGGAATTTGTATTGGCCATCAATAAGAAAAGAGTTTTACGGTGAAACAACAATATCTTCATTACCATTATATTAAAACTAGAACCACATCAACCATCACCATTTCATACATATTTAGCTAGCTAGAAGTTCCAAATAGAAAAAACTATCCGGAAAAAGAGAATTTAGAACCGATTCTAAATGAAGTATGAATAATATATAGATTAGAGGAAAAAACGAAATTAAACCCGCCGTAACTAGATAATCTTTCACAGGGTTCTAACGGCGAATGATGGAGATAATGAATCCCAAAGAAAATAAGACTCCAAGAATAATAACAAGAATTAAGCACGCTGAGTCTGTTGCACAAGAAACATTACCTAATGCCAACTCCAGACTATAAACCACTGTCATATAGAAGCACACATAACCGAATAAGAGAACCATTTCGGAAAGAAACAGCCAAACACGAACAGCAATTTCATGTAGATTTGCGAAAGAGAGGATCCCTTTTAAGATCGTAGCTAATAGTGCTGTCAAGTATGGTGCACCGATTGAGAAAAAATAAGAACGTATCAAATTAACTACCGCATCAGAACCTGGAATACAAGATGAATCTTCAATTGTGCCATAAGGATTTGGCCGGATAACATCAGCAGATAATGATATTAAGAATACAAACAGGCTAAGTGAACCTGCTAACAAGCCGCGTATGATAATGTCACTGATATCGCCGTTAAAGTTGTTCGCCATCTTTACTTCTTGTTCTTGAGAAAGTGCTACACAATAGCTACAGAGAGATTTGGTAATTGAGAGAAGAAGTGAGCACTGAAATACTAGTGATGGTTAGGTATAACTAGAGAGATGGTGATGCACAACAAATTTTGTCATTTCAGTTTCATTTCACTCGAATTTGAATTTGCATTTCAACTTTCATTTCAGATTGATAATTACTTTCTTAGATTAGGTTCACTCTCTTTTTCTAAATGTTACCAGAAATGGTATTAGTTCACATGGGTTCTTCTATCATGCCACTTCGGTGTTGAGAGAGAGACTGATAGGGTTCAATTATGTATCAGCACCCACTTCCAAGAAATTTCTATGGCACTTCATTTCTATATGCAGAAGAAGTAAAACTGAACTCTTAATAGGTTATATCCCGTCATAAACAAAGCCACTACTCACAGAAACAAAAAGTAAAATTTGAGTAACTGACGGTTTGCGGATCGGGAAAATACGTGTGGGCCAGAAATTCTTGTTTGAGAACAAATGCAAAACAAAATTATTTCACAGGGAACATCAAGGGTGAACACGTAAAACACAAGTGGAAAACAGATTCTTCCCCAGTGTTGTCGAGTGAGGATAGTATGTAAACAAGTGAAAATTATATCTTCCCCTCAAATAAGAGAAGATAAAATTAAAATTTCCATAGAAATGTATACGTATAGAATTTTACTATGGCAAAATCACGGATGAAACTCAAAGATACACTGCAAAAGAAAAATTTCACTCCAAATCTACTTTCACAATCTAAACCTTATAATAGCACCATCAAAGTGAAATCACGTATTTTCGCTTGAAGTAGATGAAGTATGAAACATAAACTTTTCATAGAAAATTCATTTTTCAAAGTCATGCCACATCTAGACATTGGGAAGGTCTACTGTTTCCATGTACCACTAGAATTGTTATACAAAATTTCATCTCATATTAATAAAAATAAACTTTTCTTCCCCTACTTGTGGGTTTATCATCCACTGATTTAATTACTTGAGGTGTTCCTGCATCAAACAGTGGCACCTTCACGTTAAAGTATGTACGTATAAACAAAGAAGGAAATTATACCCATAAAAAATCAATTGGGAACTTCTTATGTAATTTTGCTGAAGGAGACGCCAAGGTTTTCTTGGCATAATTATTAAGCCTATTGGGTGTTTTTTAATCTATTAGTAATACTACTAATTATATTAGTGCATTTTGGCCATCAACAGAAACAGATGGATACTGAGTCTACAGGTCTTACTTCAAAATAATTCTTTTGACATTTTCTCGTAGTTCCAAAAGTTCTGTATTGTCCGAAAACTGCATTTCTCTAGTGAGGTTAAGGGACGTAACAAAGGCTGCATTGTATTCATCTTTCTGCGACGCTCCACTTTCCTTCTGTGTGCACTAAAGGCATGGGAATCGCAGACTGGAAAATATAAACTGTATTCATGAATCTAGGTGCGAAATAATTTTTCTTTTGGAGCTATAGAACGATTTGGTAATTGAGAGGAGGTGGGAGTACTGAAGATACTAGTAACATTTATAAATAAAGATGGTGGTAATGGGTATTAAGTCATTTCATTTCAGTTTCATTTTACAATTTGCTCGAAGTTAAATTTGCATTTCAACTTTCCTTTCACCGTTTAATTTTGTGTTGAGAGTGAGACTGACAGGGTCTCACCCATTTCCAAGCAGTTCCTTCCAAGAGAAATAATTTAATTACAGGATTTATTAATTGTTGTTACTCAGGCCATAATGAAGTATTTTTCCTTTTGCAGAAACAACAACTCTGAAGCTGAGCTCTATAAAGAGAAACCGAAAATGATTTTGGCCAGCTGAACATGCTAATCGCGTAAACAGCCCTTGATGTGGCATTTTTTTTTTTTAATTTTTGACTTTTACACCTCCCTGACTAGGCTGTAGCCTCAAAGTTTTTCCCTTTTTGTTTTCTCTCGCTTGTTTCTTTCTCTCCTTGGTTTAGTTTCCAAGTTTTGTATCTTTTTCTCTGTTCTATCTGAGAATATCTCCATTAAAGTAAAGCCAGTTTAGTGAACCTAACACATTACCTACCAACAATTACACCCCCATTGAGTATTTGAGCAATGAAATTATTATTAGCGAAAATGTAACCAACAACCTTTTGCCGAAGCGGCACACCTTGGGTCTGAAACTACCAGGGGATAGGATTTTAGTCCAATACTTTCAGTAAACCTTGTCAAGAGTAAAGACTAAAAACCACTAATCTTAACAAAAGTACTAATAAGAAAAATATACCTTAGAGTAAGGTTGAATAACCAAAAAATTAAACGATAAATACAAGTAAAAAACTGAGACGCATCTTAAGATTCCCATTTCTTGAATTCCATATTAGGTGGACGATGTATAGATAACATACTTTACCCCTTAGTTTGTTTGGATCTGATCTTGGCACAATTATTTTGTATATTGGGGATTTTTTAATCTACTACTCTTTTATATAATAAGGTATATAGATTGACCTATGCCTAATGCAGAACAGGAAAACCGATACAAGGTCTGAAATTACCTAGGGAAATGAAGATCATCACTAGCTTCAACTTGATTAGTCATAAAACCCTGTGCCTGATGAAACACAAAAGATTGATAAAAGTACTATTAACTGAACAACCGTGATTTATGGCACCCAAATTAAAAGTGAATGCACTTATTTAATTCATAATTGAACTACTTGACACCTTATAATAGCACAATCAAAAGTGAATGCACATATTAAACTTTTCACGGAACATAATGCATTTTTCAAAATCTTGCCACATCCAGGAATTCCACTGGCATATGGGTTTATTATCTAATTTAATTCATAATTGATAAAGTGGATACTGATGTAGCACCAGGATAACTGATATAAAAGCAAAATAATCTTGACCATTGGATTTTTGATTGATTGTTGGATTGGAATACTTACATTAGATCTCTAAATTTAATTACTCGATGTGTTTCTGGATCAAAACATTGCAAACGATAACCAGAAATCAAATGATTTGGAAATCCAAGACAACAACAAAAAATGTATGTGAAGGGTTTCACTTTATTCAGTTCATTGGATCCCCTCATTGCCATGTGGTTATACAATTCATTCTTTCTTATTTTCCCCTAATTAAGTTATATTGGTTTTGAGTATTCTGTATTCGATATATTTAAGGTTTGTAATGATTGTGAATTCCTAGTTTTTGCTTGTAAAATAATGGCTTCATTTTCCCATCAGCTGGCATGCAGAAAGCACAAAAACTGCATTTATCAAGTCAGGTTTAGGCGGTTCTTAAATTCTGACCGGAATTGGAACTAGTTTTTGAATCGGATCCGATTCTCAATAGTCCGGTAGGAGTAACGGAGAAATCGTTTTCATCTCTCCGTCTCCACTTTCCTTTTAAGGCATGGTATTCACAGACTGGGAAGATAAAAGACAGGGCTGTATTCATGAATCGATCTGTAGAACAACTATTAGAAAAGCATATAGAAATATCTGACGCCACAATCATTTGGCTATTAACAAAACTGGGAAAATTTTGAATTTTTTTATAAAATTCACCAGAGAGGAATTTGTATTGGCCATGAACAAAGAAATCGGAACAACGATATCTTCATTACCATTCTATTAAAACAAGAACCACATGATCAACCATCACCATTTCATACATATTTACCTAGCTAGTAGATCCTAACAGAGAATTAGGATAGATCTAAACAAAGTATAAATATATAAATATGGATTTAAACCCGCTGTAACAATATAATCTTTCAAGGATTTCTAATGGCGGTGACTCCGGTGAGCAGAAAAATGGCGAATGATGGAGATGATGAATCCCAAAGAAAACAAGACTCCAATAATAATAGCAAGAATTAAGCTCGTTGAGTCAGTTGCACACGAAACGTTACCAAATATCAACTCCAGATGATAAACCACTGTGATGTAGAAGTATACATCACCGAAAAAGAGAACTGTTTTAGAAAGAAGCACCCAAATGTTGATAGTAATCTCATGAAGACTTGTGAAAGAGAGGATCCCTTTCAAGCCTGTAGCTAATAGTGCTGCCAAGTATGGTGCGCACATTGAGAAAAAGTAAGAACGTTTCAAATTAGCCAAGGCATCAGAACCTGGAATACATGATGAATCTTTAATTATGCAGAAAGGATTTGACCGGAGAGCAGATAATGATAGTATTAAGAATGGAAACATGTTAAGAGACCCTGATAACAAGCCGCGTCTGATAATGTGATTGATACCACCGTTAAAGTTGTTCACCATCTTTACTTCTTCTTAATCTTGAGAAACTGTTACAAGAGCTACAGAGAGATTTGCTAATTGAGAGGAGTGAGTACTGAAATACTAATAGTGGTCATGTATAAATAGAGAGATGGTGATCCACAACAAATTATTTCATTTCAGTTTCGTTTAAATCGAATTTGAATTTGGATTTCAACTTTCATTTCAGATTGATAATTACCTTAATAGCTTGTTAGAATAGGTTTACTTTCAGTTGCAAAATGTTACTAGAAATGTGTTCGTTCACATGGGTTCTTCTGGTGTTGAGAGTGAGATAATAGTGGATTCAATTATGTAAGACCACCCACGAAATTTTGTATATTTTAATTAAACCCGTTATAACCACTTAGTGAATAAAGTCGCACCACAATTACTCCACCATCAAATCTGAGTAATTGACCGTTTTCTGATCGGGGAAATTAAATACCGTGTGGGCCAAAAATTCTTGGCATAATTAATAAGTCTATTGGGTATCTTATAATCTAACATTGATCACTTGTTATATTAGTGCATTTTGGCCATTAACAGAAATAGACGGATAATGAGAGTTCATGTTTTTAACTTTTAGTCTTTTACTTCAAAATGAATTTTGTTGTCATTTTCTCATAGTTCCATAAGTTTTGAATAGTTCGAAAACTGAATTTTTCGAGTAAGGTTTAGGGACGTGCATCTTGTTCATCTTTCTGCCCATATGCTCCACTTTCCTTCTGTGTGCATTAAAGGAATGGGAATGACAGACTTTGGGAAGTATAAGGTAAGCTGTATTCATGAATCTAGGTGCGAAAGAATTTTTGTTTTGGAGTTGTTTTTCGCAATATCAAATCGTTTTGTAAAACCCCTATCAGAAATGCTTATGCATATACATGAATATCTGAAGCCATAACCATTTGGAAATTAACAAATTCCACAACATGAATCATTTTATCGTAATAGTATATACATATAGGTCACTGTAACAGTTCACCGAGAAAGATTTGCATACTTAAACCCACAAAATACACCACGCAGTAGTAATTTTTATTGGCCAACAGTATCTTTATTCATTACCATTCTATTCAATGATCACGATTCCATACATAATTACCTAGCTAGTAGATTCTACAAAAGAAAAACTATCTAAACAGAGAATTTAGAGCAGAAAATGGTATCTTCTTTCAAAGAGTTCTAACGGGGAGCAGAAAAACGGGGAACGACCAAGAGGGTGAATGAGAATCGAAACATGACTCCAAACATAATAGCAAGACCAAAGATCTTTGACTCTGTTGAACAAGAAACAGGACCTAATATCAACACCAGACTGTCAACCACCATTGCTATATAGAAAAACCCGTAACCGATAATGATAATAGGTTCTGAAAGCAACATCCAAGCAGAGAGAACAACCAAATGTCGATTTGTGAAAGAGAGGGTTACTTTTAAGCCTTGAGCGAATGATGCCGCCATGTATGGTGCAGAGATTGAGAAAACATAAGAACGCACCAAGTTAGCAATGGCATCTGAACCTCGAATACAAGATGAATCTGCAATTATGCCACAAGGATTTGGCCGGAAAAGATGAAAAACTAATGATATCATCAAAAGGATACTGCCAAGATAACCAAACAACAAGCCGAACCTGATAAAGCCATTGATATCTTCGTTGTATTCTTGAAGAAGATCATCGCTGGTAACTTTTTTCATCATCTTTTCTGCTTGAGAAAGTGCTAGAGCTATAGAAAGATTAGCTAATTGAGAGAAGTACTAGTAAAGTACTAAAAGTACTAGTAATGGCCATGTATGAATAGAGAGATGGTGATCCACATTAAATTTTGTCATTTCAGTTTCATTTCACAATTAACTTGAATTTGAATTTGCATTTCAATTTTCATTTCAGTTTGATTATTACCTTCTCAGTTTTCCTAAAGTTACTAGTAGTTCACATGGGGTCTATCATGCTACTCTGATGTTCAGAGTTGGACCGACAGTGACCACTTCCCAGGAGTAGCATTTTTCTAAGACACTTCCTTTTGCAGAAACAGCAAAACTGGACTCTATAAAGAGAAAGGGAATCATGTATGACGTATCCTAACACATTAAAACCCTTGGTAAATAAAGCCACCACATGCCATTAACTGCCAACAACTACACCCATTATGTAATTGAGCAGTGAAAATAATTTGCTAATAAAGAGGCACACACTACATTTAACGTAAAACCATTCTCGTCAAATTTTTCTTGGTAACTGCGGATTAACTTAAGGTTCTTTATCACTTCCTAAGGTTCTTTATGAAGTTCTTTAACTTAAGGTAATTTGTGAAGAGATCCACGCCTTTACTTCGCGTTACACGATTTATTGTCTATGTGTTTGATCTAATGAGGCTACACGTGAGGGGGCGTGCTGAGATTTATTAATTAGTCCCACATTATGTGGGTTATCTAAGATCATGTGCAATTATAAACCTGGGGCAATTCTAACCTTGTTAGCCGGTTTTTGAGATTAGTTAGGCCCATAGACTTTAATACTTTCTATCTAAACAACCTAATGTGTCTGGTTGTTTTGACTACAGTGTTCATAAACAATTTATAAAAAAAATTGTGTAATTAATATCCTGGCATTTTTAGGGGCGACCCCAACAGAATTAGGAGCGACACAAAAAGATAAAAAAGGACACCCAAACAGTGGCAACTATGCCCTTACATAATCGGTAGCCAAAACCACAATCGATAGGTTACAAACAATCGGTAGTTTAAAATGTATCATTATCTACCGATTAATGTATGGATATTTCGGCTAATTTTTCCTTTTATAATTGGTAGTTAATTGTACCTGTAAAACTACCGATTGTAAGTAGCCCCAGATTCAACCACGACCAAATTCCATAGAACAATAATCACTCGGTTTGTGTTTTGGATGCATCAATAATCAGACGAAAATTATGTTCCAAATACTTACGATTATAGGTTTCGCCAAAAACAAATTTTTAATAAATCCTTTATCTGGTGAATTTTAGAATATGCTATATTCGGTAGATAATCCAACTTCAATACCCACCGATTATACGTAGCAAATCATAGGTTATGAGGGTGCAGAGACAAGCATGACCGCTTGGCTCAGGGTGCATAGCCAACCATAACCACTTGGTTTGTGTTTTGGATGCACCCATAATCAGAGGAATAGTAGGTGTTTGTAGGTGAAAATGGTTTCTACTGATTTTGGTAATTGCGGGTGTGAAAGTCAGAAATAATTTAAACCCTAAACAATGTATTGCAAGGGAGTACTATAGATTCGAGAGATCAATCTGTACAAGTCCGGCCTAAACCAAGAAATGGTCGTTCCAGACTTGCTTCGGTCACAAAGTGGAGGAGAAGGGTTGGTTTAGGGAGGGAAGCGAAGAGAGTGTTGAGGCCAGAATAATTCTGGAAGAGTAGTACTTTACTTGTATCAGAAGGTGAAATTTTCGAGAAAGCTAGCAAGAGTTTCCTTTCTGAGTGTGGTATTTTTCCCTGACCAAGACCTTGTGTCTCTGGTGGAAATAGGTAAGCCTATTTATACAAGTCAAAAAAGAAACGTACTCTGGCCTCATAAGAAAAGAAAACGGATGAGTTAAATGGGAAGAGGTGGTAATGTCTTGTATTAATGGAATTTGATGGAATTGATGTTCCATAATGAAAGAGTGTTTCAACGTTGCTTCTTACATTTACTAACCGCCTTATTCTTATTACACTATCTTGAAACAAGCATTTGTATATGCCGCACGCTATAGACCACCAAACCAATACCCTAATGAGCATCCCCCAGTTTGTGTTGATGTCTCGAATGTTTTTGGAAAACATGTAGTACGTTGTTGTGGCGTGGCAAGTCAAGCTTGGGAAACTTGCTAGCCAGGTGACCTTCGACGGTCGAGATTTTGCATCTTCATAGGAGGGGAAACCATTGATAGTTGCATGCCTTCATTTTGGTAGTCGCGTAGTGAGGGACAACGTGGTGGCGTGGCTAGGTTGGAATGCCGTTGGCATGGCATGGTTTGGCGTGGCCAAACTTAGGTTTTCGGGACAAAGGTTACCATGTGTCATCTGGTAACCTTGGATGAATAATATTTTCTCCTGGAATTGAAGGGCAACCGTTGATATTTGCAATCCTTCGTTTTGGTGGCCGTGTAGTGAGGACCAATAGGGTTGCGTGGCTAGGTCGGCATGCCGTTGGAATGGCATGGTTTAACGTGGACAAACTTAGATTTTCGTTCCAATTGTTACCATGTGTCGTCTGGTAATCTAGGATGGCTAGGATTTTCTCCTGGGATTGAAGGGAAACCATTGATTATTGCACGCCTTCGTTTTTGTGGCGGCGTAGTTAGGGCCAACAGGGTGGCACGGCTAGGTTGGCATGGCATGGTTTAGCGTGGCCAAATTTAGGTTTTCGGGGCAAAGGTTACCATGTGTCGTCTGGTAACCTTGGATGGCTAGGATTTGCTCATGGGATTGAAGGGCAACTGTTGATTATTGCACGCCTTCGTTTTGGTGAGGGCCAAAAGGGTGGCGCGACTAGGTTGGCATGCCGTTGGCATGGCATGGTTTGGCGAGGCCAAACTTAGGTTTTCGGGCCAAAGGTTACCATGTGTCGTCTAGTAACCTTGGATGGCTAGGATATGCTCCTGGGATTGAAGGGCAACCGTTGATTGTTGCACGACTTTGTTTTGGTGGCCGCGTAGTGAGGGCCAACAGGGTGGCGCGGCTAGATTGGCATGCCGTTGGCATTGCATGGTTTGGCGTGGCCAAACTTAGGTTTTCGGGCCCAAGGTTACCATGTGTCGTCTGGTAACCTTGGATGTCTAAGATTTTCTCCTGAAATTGAAGGGAAACCGTTGATTATTGCAAGCCTCCGTTTTGGTGGCTGTGTAGTGAGGGCCAACAGGGTGGCGTGTGTCACACCTTCAAATGCCCTAGGAATTTTCTGC